>CAKAOI010046879.1:26542-54326 GCA_916701655.1 Sebastiscus albofasciatus
GAAGAAGCAGAAGTACAGATGGAGCAAAGTGAACTGGTCTGAGTTAACTGGACTACATTTATTGAAACTGGTCCAAACCAAACAAGCAAAGCGTCTGATTGGTCCGTTCAGACAGATAAGTACAGAATACACGTCTTTATTTCTTCCATACTTTAATTCAATTCAATTTATTTTGTTTACTGTTACATAATGTCTTTATTACTATTTATTTATAGTATATATATAAAACTCGGAAACAATTAATTCTACTAGTTAGTAAATTTCATGTTAATAAAGTAACCTATTTTAAATTTCTTTGGAATTACTGCCAAACTACCCCAATATTTATCTCAAAATGTATCGAAAATGACTTTATTATAAACATTATTTACTATTTATATGCTAAAATAGCATCTAATGGTATAGGGCCCTTAGGCTTGAGAAGCGTCTGTGCGCTGCTCTTCATTGGAGGTGGAAAACTAATAGAAGACACTTCTGATCAGACACAAATCTCACAATTATGTGACTTATTGTCTACACAAATGTAACCTGGTGGCTAATGTAATGATTCAGGGAGTTTTTTAAAGCGATATCTAACAAATTATTTGCTAATTATAATCTATTTATCAGTAGACATGGAAATAAAACATATTAATTAACTTTGTATTTTTTTCCTGGAAATGTATTTAATAAATTACCAGCTATTGGGAAATAGCAGAATGTAATTAATAAAGTGATTGTTGATACATTTTGAGGTAAATATTGGGGTAATTTGGCAGTAATTTCAAAGAAATGTCAAATAGGTTATTTGCTAGTTATTACCTAATTACCATGAAATGTGCGGACCTGTAAAATGAAGTGTTACCGTGAATAAAATGTAATAAAAAGTCGGTGTTAAAAAGTCTAAAAAGTGTTGCAAAATATTAAGAGGAAAAAATCTAATGTGCAGCAAGAAGGGAATCTCTCCCTCGTTCCTCACGGCAATGCCCCTCCTCCATCTTCATGCTCCACTGACTGATTGACAGCCACCAACCCCCAACACACACACACACACACACTGGTGTCTAAACATGTACACTAAATATAAACACACACGCCTCTGGGTGTTTGTTGATTATTCGTGTGCATGTGTGTGTGTGTGTGTGTGTGTGTGTGTGTGTGTGTGTGTGTGTGTGTGTGTGTGTGTGTGTGTTGTACTGAGAAAGAATTCTTTCAAACCTCGCTGCAGGTTCAGTTCTGCGAAGCATCAGCTCTTTACAGATTGATGGTTAAATTGAGGTGGTCTGGCAGATTTTAATGAGCAGTTAGAACAGATCCGTGGTGATTCTGCTATTAAAGAAAGTCTGACTGTTCCCAGAAATAATTCAAATCCAGCCAGCGGCAACTACGTTAATGAGATGTTCCTGCTTACAGTCAAGTTCAGACTGTACACTGTATATTCTACAAATTGAACCTGAGTCAAGTCACGAGTCCTCACAAGCAAATTGCTATTTAGCTACAGGTCTTTTGGATCTCTTAATGCTGATCCTAAAAATGACTCGTCATTAGAACATTTGTTTTTTTAAAGCTGTTGATAGTTTTTATAAAACATGAAGCAGCTGGGAACAGAAACAGCACGAATATATAGAACAATGCAGAGTGCTTTACTGATGTTCCCACTGTAATCTCATTCAAACATCTTGTCTCGGAGCAAACTTTATCATTTTACAGCTAAACAGTACACTACAAGATGTTTCTGAAAACATTTGAGGTGAGAAATAGGTATTACAGTAACAGAATATTGATTCATATTTAATCAGCGCTGCCTAGTTTGACTATTTCATTGAAGTTTGTGAGTGATTGACAGCTGCCTCCATTGAATCAACAGCCAATAGGAACGCTCTCTCTCTCTCTCTCTGAAATGACCTGTGATTGGCCAAAGTCTCCCATCACGGGCTAGATTTGAAAACAGTCATGAGGAGGTGTAGAAGTTTTCTCTCAGAACACTTGAATTACAATATGCTGAAAGCTTATCAAGGACTTTTTGCCCAATGATGCCAAAAACACTCTGCCTACTAACACTCTCTACTGCTTGGAGAGTGTTTGGTTCATTTTTATATATTTACATTTTAAGCATCATTGTGTAATTTCTGCTTTTGCTGCAAGTAAAATCCATTGCTCTTGTTGACTTAATCCCCAAATTGGCAGCTGAATGACCACATCTGTTTCTCAGCTCCAAAGACAGGCATAGTCGTGAGACCAAAATACCAACACCCATGAATGCACCGTCCTACCAGCGCTAATACTGACCTGATTAAAAGAACAGCCAGACATCATGGTCCAAATTAAATGCAGTTTTTAAAACAATAATATATACAGTAATATATTATTTAGGGCTGTCACAATTAACACAATAATAATGCGTTAATGTAAATTCATTTTAAGAATTCTTTTGTGCATTAATGCAACTTGCGATCAGAGGTTGTAGCCGGCTCAGTTTTAAAGCTAGAGTGAAGATACTGGCATCATATGAAACCATAAACCTACGGAATCCATTGGTACCAACCATGTCATACTAGCTTGTCGACAAGGAGGTTAAATAACGCTCCAAATTTAGGCTAATTTTTGGCAAGGGAAAAACTGGCATGGCCATTTTCAAAGGGGTCCCTTGACCTTTGACCTCAAGATATGTGAATGAAAATGGGTTTTATGGGTACCCACGAGTCTCCCCTTTACAGACATGGCCACTTTATGATAATCACAGGCAGTTCCATGGCTGGATTTACATGTTTTTCCATTTCATTGGTGTTATTCTAGTGGGAGGAGCTTTGAACATATTAGAGAAGATGCTGGATCGTACTGGGTCTCAGGTCTGATTTTGTGTTATTAACATGTTCAACTCCTCGTTAGCAATGTCTGCTATTCTCCAGACGCCGTGTTAGCCCTCGTCTGATTTCTGATGTTGTCTGGATCGTGACCTCCTTCTTCACTCCAGGTCAACATGCTGTTGACCTCTGACCTTGAATTGCACCCCCTTAATTTCCTCTTTACACACACTCAGGCTTTGTTTGGGGGGTCACAGTGTTGACCTGCAGCCGCCAGTAGCTCCCTGTTTGTTTCCTGCTTTAATAAACAACAAGCACACACACACACACACACACACATGCATGCAGGGCCATTGTGTGTGTGAGGAGGAGGAGGGTCTGACGGCGATGACTGATGATGGTGAAGAAAGAGGCTCCCTCTGTCTGTTAACACCCATAAACTACCAATCTGTCAGGCTTACACCGTGTGTGTGTGTGGGTGTGAGAGAGAGAGAGTGTGTGTGTGTGACATATTGGCTGGCCGCTGCTCCGTCTCGAGGGACAGCAGTTGGAAAGCCTGTGGCTTCTGTCTTGATTGGTCACGGATGTCACACACACACACTCACACACACACACACACACAGAGGCGTGCCGTGTGCTGCGAAGGCGTCGCGGCGTCCTCGCAGCAGCAGATGTGTCTGAGCATTGATGAGTCTTCAGCGTCTGTCAGGAGCAACAAAAGCCCTCATTTACAGTCAAATAAACAATCTGATAAATAAAAAATAAACGTTAAAAACGCATCAGCTGATCGTGTTGAATCACAGACTCTCAGCGTGGAGGCTGTTTTGTTAAAAGATACACAAAAATACACGGTAGAAAAATGTGATGGAACATTTATGGAGAAGAAATGACTCATCATGATTCATTAAAATAATGACTACCTACTGAGACTACCTGCTTCTGAGCAAAAACATTACATTTCTCACAATGCAGCTCAATTATATCTTTTTTATAATAATAAAAAGAAACTTTGTTATACAGCACTTTTCAAAACAAAGTTATAAAGTGTTTAACACTGTTGAACCAGGAACAAAAACATTTCAGGACTGCAAAGAAATAAAATCAGACATAAATCAAAATAAAAATGGAAATAAAGTACCCAAAAGTAATATAAAATAATAATTACAGGGTTATGTTCAATTGCTAACACACTGAAATGATACATAAAGCACAATTGTTGAAACAATTGTCAAACTTAGAGAGCAAAACCTCAGCTCAAGTCTCCAAAAGTCAAAACACATCTTCTGCGTTGCACCCAATGTGATGTTGAACATGACGCTTTTTGCAAAAATACTGCACACGGTTTCTCTATATCAGACACAGGAATCTGACATAAAGTCATATGTTTGGCATTTCAAAACACTACCATTCAAAATGACACCCCATGGACAAATAGTGGGCTACAGGAATGAGTCCTAAAACCTGGGAATGAGGCAGCATTTTAGCACTTCTGGTTCCATTCGTCTGGAAGTCACTGGGTTTTTAGTTAGATGCCTGAAATAAGGTCTGTGGTTAACACAAGCTTAAGAGATTTTAACGTTTTGTTCTATGACATAAAATATATCACTAAATACCCCAGTCGTGAATTTTGAAGCCTTTATGTGTCTTTAAAAAGGCGGTTGCTAACAAGTGGCTAAATGAGACTACTACACATCATCACGCCGACTCGTCCGCCTTTACAGCCTCATTGTGTTTATACTCGCGCTGATGTGACCGTGGTATGGTTCGTTTATAGCCTAATGTTAGCTTTCTTCTTCTGGCGATTGCATTTACTCTGTAAAAAAAAAATAAGACATAGAAATAAAATAATGTTCTTGCATTAATAAAATGCTTTTTAAAAAAAATATTTATATATTTTGAGAGGTGATTTAAAAGATGTCAGTGATTCTGCGAGTCTAGATCCTCAGACGAGGCCCTCCCTGGTATATACAGCCACGTCTTAATGCAGTATTTCTCTTGAAAATTTCAAAAGCTCATCCAGAGTACAGATGGATCTGTCTTGACTCCACAAATAAATATTCAGTTGTGTAAATAATCAATATGTGCTCCAGGCCAGAGTGGTTATATGACATTTTTTTGTGCAGTTCAACACAAACTCTGGTTTTGAAACCCTGCTAAAAAAAAAAAAAAAAGGGAAGCGTATTCTCCAAAATAAAAATAAAAAAAGAATTGCTCATGTGTCGGATTTGGTCCCCGGGCCAGTAGTTTGAGTTGCAGGCTTTAAATATAACACACACACACATTTGCACAGTCTGACAGTATTTGTCAAGATTTGACAGAAAATGTGATAAGATGTCAGTCGATAGAAATCCTCATCTGTCTGCAAAACCCCCACCCTGTCTCTCACACACACACACACACACACACACACACACACACACAGCCACAGACAGTATCAGAGGGTCTTAACGTTTATACTTTCAGATCAGGAGGATGACAGGAGAGGTTTCCCCCGAGAGAGACCGAGACTGAAAGATGGTGGAAGGAAGAATTGATTCAGGGAAGAAGCAAAGAATGGAAGAAAGAGGAGGATGCAAGTAGAGGAGGAGAGAAGGAGAAGGAAGTGAGGCCTCTGTGGAGAGAAGGAGAAGGAAGTGAGGCCTCTGTGGCGCCTTCTGGTGGTTGATTTGAAAATGTAGGATCAGTCAGTATGGTGGATTTCACACGGTTAGACTGTATTATAACGGCTCAGGTGGTAAATCCAGTATAATGTACGTTACCACAGCACTATAAATCATACTCACCACTCCGCTGCTCTCAGTTTCTCTTTTAACACACATACTGTTTTTATCCACTCATCTTTTACATTCACTTCTACAGCGCCAATTTTTGGATCGCTGTCAAGCAACACTTCCTGCTAAATTTTTCAGATTAAAAGCCTTGTCATTTGATTATTTTGGTGTCTGTGTTACTGCTGCAAGTGTCCCTCTGAGACTAACATAGAATTTACATTCAACTATTCGTGGTCACGCCTCCTTTATTGTTTCCTGGCGCTGCATTCACAGATGAATCTCACTATGTAATCATGTAATCTCTTTCCTGATTGGTGTCTGTGCTTCACCGGTATGTTAAGAATTGGCATTACTGCTTGAGTGATCACGCTGATGATGGCTTATAGCTGAAACACGTTCGTCTTTGTGCCCAGAATAAACTAAGAAAGACCCTTTATCTGTGATATATATATGTATATATATATGTATATATATATATACATATATATATATATATATATATATATATATACACACATATATATGTGTGTATATATATAGGAAAAAGGAAAGAACTACATGGTTGGGCTTAAAACTACTACGAAAATGGCTCTGAACGTTGTGAACATGGGACACGAACCAACAGCTGATTGTAAACTGACGCACGGGACGCGAACAGCGGTCTCCTGGATGAAAGCCTTGTGTTTGTTGGACCCGTCCACCGGGGGGCGTGACAAATAAAAGACACGAAAATACTAAATATATTTGCCTGCGAATATTATATGTCTAGGGCTTTTATTGTGAAATGTAAGAACAGAAGGAGTGGATCTTGTCCATACTGCTTTTGTCAAGGTTGAGAGGAGTAATAAAGTTTGCCATCTTGGTTTGGACTATGGAGCCTCCCTGTTGTTTTATAAATATAGACCCAACTCAACCTGTTCAGCACAACATGATTGGTTGATAATCGACCTGGTTCCAAAAAAACATTACGCCGCTTTTTAGCTGTATAATATTCACGTTCTGTGTGAAAGTATTCATGACAAAAATAACAGTTCTAAAAAATATATTGACGTGCAAATTAATTGCGCCAAAAAAAAACGCCGCTGTTGTGGGACGGCCTTCAGTTAAACATCCCTCCAACCTCTTTAACCCCATAATAAAACTCACTGTCAGTGTATTTAAATATAACAAAGATGAAAACCCCAGAGGCTGATTCTCTTTTCTTCATCTGAAGCACGTAAAGAAAAAAACACAAAACACACACTTCATCGTTCTGACTGAGCCGAGCTTTCACCCTTTCTTTATTCTAACACAAAGAGCAGAAACACCCTCAGCACAGGCAGGTATTCTTTTATCCTAGCAGCAGTCTCCCACACAAAGAGCACTGACATGATTTACTGACTGCTTCTCAGCAGATATAAAAACCTTCTGACGATCTGTCGGGGTTTAAATCCAACACGGCTGTTAGTGAAGTCACAAGCCTGCAGTGTATTTCTACAGCTGAGCTTTCTGCTGACCTCAGGACTCACATCATTAAACACACACGCATAGGAACACAAATATATTCACACACGGGGTTAAAACACTCACTCATTTACCCAGCACACCCACACTTTACATGCAATCACATGAACACACACACTCTAGTTTTTTCCACAACTGTGTAACAGATCCTGAACTCTGTAACCTCTGAGTGAATTGTTGTTGGATGTTTGATCTGAATTGTGTCCATGTGTTTGGGTCGGTGAAGTGATGCCGTTAAATACTGCACTGAAAACAAATTCCAAGTCTGGTTTCAGACCTCTGATTTGCTGCCTTCATCTCCGATTTGAAATATTGTGCTTTGTGACAGCTGTCTTTCTGGTTGGATAAACGGTTGACCAATCAGATCTTAGTAGGCGGGACTAAGAATGGGGACGACTTCTACATAGCTATCTTGCTATCTAGCTACAGTCATTGAAAAATAGCGACAGAAAAATGGTGACAAGCGTGGAGGAGATAGACGCAGACAGGCTGTTCTCATTCACTGTTCATACTTATACCTACCCAGCCCGTTTGCACGAGAAGGCGTATAAATGCCACGATACTGCACAAGGCGTTTAATGTGCAATAAGTACACCTTTCTTGATATCCGGGTATCTCTTGTATGCCACGTATCCTGTACTGACTGCAATGTAAACCCATCCGCATAGAAATGCTACGGTAAGAGTTAGTGATGTAGTATAAAAAGCGAGAAAGACCACTTGTGCTGGGCGGTTGGAGAGGTGACCCGTGTTCGAGACCGTTGTTGACTGGTGTTTTGTTTTGTAAGTTATGTTATGTTCAGTAAGTGTTTTACTTAGTTTCATTACTTATTTTAAGCCCAACCATGATGTTTTCTTTACCCTAACTAAGTGGTTTTCTTGCCTAAACCAAAATTTAGACGAAATGGCTAAAATGCGTATTCATGACATGGTGATTGAGTGGTTGGTTGGTAGGTTGGTTGGTTTGGTGGTTGGGTGGTTGGTTGGGTGGTTGGGTGCTTGGTTGGTTGGGTGGTTGGGTGGGTGGTTGGGTGGTTGGTTGGGTGGTTGGTTGCTTGGTTGGTTGGGTGCTTGGTTGGTTGGGTGGGTGGTTGGTTGGTTGGTTGGTTGGGTGGGTGGTTGGTTGGTTTTTTGGCAAGCCAGGCCAGGCTAGGCCATGGTTGGGAGAGTCTGATGTCCATAATGCTCATCACCTGACATTATGTATGCTGCAGGAACCCTAGATGCCACTGTGGGATTTATAACACACATACAAACATAATGCTCTGATTAAACAAGCGGCTGAGTGACAGTCTCAGTTACAGTTAATGTGCTCAGTGTGAAGTGCTTTATGAGCTTCTATTTAGAGAGTAAACACACTCAAAAGCAGTGACGTGTAAGCTTTACACAGTGAGAGAGAAAGAGAGATGAATTTACATAAATCATTTATGCAAGAGAGACAGACAACAAGCGCTCATGTACGTGTGTGTGTGTGTGTGTGTGTGTGTGTGTGTGCGTGCATGTGTGTATGCGTGTGTGCGTGTTTGTAAATAAGGTCAAATCTCAACGTTTTACATTTATTCTCATTAAATCCAAACAGGTCAATGCATGCAAACAGTGAACTAGGTGAAATCAATATGTAAACAAACACTTACAGCACTTACACATATGTAAATTCAACACACACACACACACACACCCACACACATACACACACACACACACACACACACACCCACTGTGCTGGTTAGGAGGAGACTTAGATTCCTCATCAATACTATTGATCCTAGTTGGCCTTGTGATGCTGAAGGCCAACGCTGTGAGGTAATCAGGGTTATAGCTGCACATTGTGAGTGAGAGGGGACAAGAAGAAAAGAGGAGAGAGACAGAAAGATGGAAGCAAGGAAGAACTGATTAGAGCAAGGAGTGAGGGAGGGAGGGATGGAAGTCAAGAGGGAGAGGGGAGGAAGTAACTGAATGAAACAGAGGTAGGAAAGCTGGGAGGATGAAAGAAATCAAAAGCTGGAAGGGAAGGGAGAGAAGACAGGAAGGATACACACAGATGATGTGGAGGTTGTGGTTCAGGATAATAACATTACATTTATTTAGCTGACGCTTTTATCAAAAGCAACTTATAATAAGTGCAGTCAACCTTGTGAATACAACAACAAAACTGCAGAAATCATGCAAGCGCATCAACTTCAAAGCATCAAATATGCTGAACTGCTTCAAGCAATGCCGCTTGGTCAGTGCCCCTCGGCATTGGAGACCGACGCATGGGGTACCCGTCTTGCTTTATTTTTTGGACAGGCAAGGGATGGCGTGTCATTATTCGCCCGTTAAATGCATACTGTCCTTTCAAAATAAACTTCCTTTTTCACAGGAAGTTAGGTTTAGGCAACACAACCACTTAGTTAGGATTAGGAAACAGTCGTGGTTGATGTAAACTTCACTGATTAGCAACTCAAGGGACTCAAGGGACTCATGGGACTGACGATAGTGATAAGTCACGTGACTGACATGACAGAATAAGTCAACGTTACTTTAAGTTTCACATGGGACACAAACAACTGTCTCCTGGTTGAAAGTCTTGTGTTTGTTTGACCCATCCACCACCACGCGGACTCTCACGCTATTAATACTATGTCACTTGCTCTGACCGTCAAATAACGGCGCAGGTGGGTTTACATTGGAGTTAGTTGAAAGCCCGGTTCATCACATACTGTTGCTAAAAGGTGCCTCAGTGCGTCGGTTTCCAATGGTGAGGGGCACTTACAAAACGGCAGCATATGACGAGTAGGGAGTGAGAACGGGTTGATTCAATTGGAAGATTTAGGGACAAAAAGAGATAGAGAAAGTTATTTTCAAATATTTATGGGCCAAGTTTCAGTCTCCCCTTCATAATGAGAAAGTAGTAAGCCAATTGGTTGTAGCAGAGCGTAGTGGACGGGCTGGGATGTGTAGGGTTTGACCATGTCCTGGATGTAGGATGGGCCTGAGCCATTCACATCACAATAGGTACCAGTGTCTTGAATTTGAGCAGCCACAGGGAACCAGTGCAGGGTGCAGAGGAATGGTTAGTGTGGGAGAAGATAAGTCGGGCTGCTGCATTCGGGATGAATTGCAGAGGTTGGATGGCACATGTAACAAGGACAAGAGGCAGGAATGATGGGAGAAATTAAGGTTGAGAGGAACCAGAGAAAATAAGAGAATCTCACTTGACAGTTATTGAGATATTGACATTATCTTCCGCTCCTGCTGCAATCAGAAGATAAAAAAAGGCAATACGTTACATTAAATATTTAATAATGTAAATACAGGAAAAGCTTACAACAACAAAATATTGAGTGTGGAAATGATGCAACAATCCGATTAAAGTTTGGCAAAACTACTGGTTTGAAGCAGATTTCAAATATGCAATGTAAGCTACTAAGACGGAAATACATATGCAAACAACGTACAGTGTAAACACACATTCAGACATGCAAATGTGTACTAGAAACTTCCATGAAATCAGTTCACGGCAACAGGATTAGAGTCAGTGTGGTATTGTTTGGAGTCATAGTGTTTGCTGCAGTTGTTTGTTCATATTTTGTGAAATTACTGTACTCAATTTTTTCTGGTTTTCATACTGTTGTGAACCATTGAGACAATTACCAACTTTCCTTTGATGTGAAGATCCTTTAGAAATGAGGAACAAATACTGCCCTAGTTCTATGTGTTACGTTGGTCTTCTAGCTTTAGGCCCATTTAGCTGTTCTAGCCCCAGACACTTTGTAGTTATTGTAGCGATAGGCCTTGCTCCTAGCTTTGGGCCTTCTAGTCACTTTAGTTCTAGCTGTATATTCTATCATAAGGCCTTGAGCTTCTAGCCCTGGACCTTCTTGTTATCTACATTTAGGCCCTCTAGTCGTCTAGCTCTAGACTGTTCATGGGTGTGCTATATCACTTTTTAACATCAAGGCAATTCAAAGAGCTTCATATAACACAACAAGAACAAGATATAAGATACATGAATTTGCCCTAGCTCTAAGCCTTCTGGTTCTAGTTCTGGACCCCCTAGTTATTTTAGATACAGGCCCTGTAGTTGATATAGCTGTAGACCTTTTAATTATTCTAGCCATCGGCCTTGTTGTTGCTCTAGACTGCTAGACCTTTAGCTCTGTGACCTTTAGGTCTTTTAGTTGTACCAGTCCTTGTACTTGTTTTAGCTCTAGGCCTTTAAGTTGGTCCAACTCTTGGCCTTGTCTGTGTTCTAGCCCCAGACCTTTAATTTCTTACTCTAGACCTTGTAGTTGTCCTGGCTCTAAGCCTTTTACTTTGAGCTCTTTATACCTTCTAGTCAACCGGTCTCTAGATCCTGAAGTCGTGTTCGATCTAAGCCTTTTATTCTTCTAGCCCTAAGCTATGTCAGTGTTCTAGCTCTTGGTCTTCTAGTCAGTCTAGTTCTAGATCCCTGTAGTCATGCCACGCTGACCTTTTCACCAGACTCTTGAGGTTTGCGGCAGCGTTCAGTTGGAGGCACATTGGTGGACCGTCAAACTGAGCTGCACGCTGTTGACCTTCCACCCCTGGAAATGGCTTCCAGCTGGAAGACATTTTCTCAACAACATGGACCCAATTTCTGTTTCTCTCTGCTCAGTTTGCACAGACAAACATCTGCTACGGGAACCTCAACCACAACTATGGAAGAATTTCCTTTTAAAGAAACATACGGTGGTTTGACTTAATGAAATACAAATCACGTACGTATATTTAAGATTATTAGATATATAAATCCTGTTTTAGCTTCATCATTATGGGGTAATGAATGTAGAAAAGTAGATTGACAAGGGAAAACATGACGGATGGAGGGAAAACAGTTTTAGCATAAGACTGCAACAGGACAACACACTGTGTGTATAATAATCAGGATTTTATATACAGTATATACGTATATATCAACAACATTTTTAGTAAACAACAACCAGGAAGAGGAAGATGAGAAGAGGAAAGCAGAGGAGATTAAAGGAAAATTGAAGTCGGCGGGAGAAAGAGGGAATTAGTGGCTTTTAAATAAAAACCGAGAACATCATCACCCCTCCTCCCTCCCTAACTGATATTTCTTTTCATCCTGATCTTTCCTTTCATCCTGCAGCTTTTAGCTGCTGTTTTTTTATTTCTCGACTCTCAGGGTTTTCAGGAAGTGAATCTGTGATCAAAGACCAATAGAATTGCTCTGACACCTTTTTCACTTCACACTGCAGATTTTATCCCTGATATTATCCTGCTGCGAGCGCACCAAATCTGTCTGAGCACTGTTACTCTGTCTATGATCACTTTGGGCTTTGTCTAATCGGCCAGCTTGTATTGATTATGGATGAGTATCAGCCTTGTCACAGTCACTCAGCAGTTTTTAACTTTGCAGATTCTTGTTCTAGTAATTTTTTCACAGAAGGAACACAGACTTTCAGTGGAAGGTCCACTTTAACTGTGTTGAATCTGTTAAAAGAGAACAGTAATAGCTACAATGATCAACTAGCTGAGGCTATAGCGGGTTAGATGGTTAGATTTAGGGTTTCAAACAAAATAGATCGATGCTGCGTGTTCATGTCATAACTCTTATTCAGTCGGTTCAGCTAATTAAAATCTATGCTGTGTGTTTATCTGGTGTTACTTGTTAACGAGGTGCTACTAATTAGTTACACAACAAAAATAACTATTTCACGATTTATCTCGTTAATAGGTTGATAATAGCTGCTTGGATTTGATTTGATTCTATCAAAAACATAATACACACTTGCCCAAAAGAAAAAGAAAAGAAGAAAACAGTTTACTGTTTTCATGGTTATCAGAGGTTAGACAACTGTGTTCAAACTGCTGGGATTTGTGGATGCTTGCTGGGTATCTTTAGGTGTGTACAGGGTGCTAACAGGAGAAGGGTCTATCTGCAGTCTACATGACACGCCCCCTGAGATAACTTCCTGGTGGTTAGCTTTAACTGTATCCAAGCTGGCAAACCAGCTAGCATTAACTGTGTTCAAATTATTAACAGAGGCTAACCAGTTATCTTTAACGCTGCTGTAACTCCTGAGGCTAATGAGACAGCTTTGTGTCTTTTACTGCAACCCGGTCTCACAAGACGGAGTATAAATAGCAAAAGATTACACGGATACTGGTGTCATGAGTACGCCTTTTAGCGTGTCATTTGTGCACCACTTTTTGTGTGTCATTAGTACGCCACGCAAACATCTGCAGTTAGGTTCAGGCAAAAAAAACACTTATTTAGGGAAAGGGAAAACGTCATGGTTGTGCTAAAAATAAGTACGTAAATTATGTAAAATAGGTAAAAAACAGCGTAAGCCAACGACATAAAACACATCACAAACATTAATAAAAAATACGTAACAAACGTCACATCATGTGACAAAAGTTACTAATGTAACTTACAAAACAAAACACAGGTTAACAGAAAACCACTAACTTAGGTTCAGCCAAGAAAACCAGGGTAGAGAAATATGGGCTTAAAATAAGTTAGTAAACAAAGTAAAACACGTAAGGAAACAAATACGGAACAAGTCTCAAATGTCACTAAAAAACTCGACAAATGTCACTAATATAACTTACAAACCAAAAAAACGGTCAGCAACGGTCTCAAACACGGGTCTCCTGGTTAAAAGTCTGGGGTTTGTTGGACCCGCCCACCATAAGTGGATTTTTGGGCTTTTTATACTACGTCTCTAACTCTTACTGTATTATTTATACATGGAAAATGACAAGTGAAAATCAAGAAAGGTGTACTTATTGCATGCTAAACACCTTGTGCATCATCGTGGCTTTTAGAAGGTCTGTTCATGCAAGCAGGCTGGTTACTGTGTATAGACTACTGTATGCAGCTGAGACTGAGGTTGGCCACTGTACCTGAATCTAATCAATAATGACCATTAAAACCAATCAGACCAGAACTAGGGATAACATAATGTTTTATTTTATATCCTACAAAACGTGATGACCCCATTTTTCGCAACATAACTTCAGAGTATCATGAATTCATGAACACATTAATAATTAATCAGATGGTTAATATTTAAAGTGACAGTGCAGTGGGAATGGACACAATGTGGACGTGAGGTATCACTACACAGTGTGTGTGTGAGTGTGTTTCAGTGACATGTATGACAGCTATTCCCTTTTCGCTTTGACACAAAGCTACTTTAAAATTGTCACTCGGGAATTTCTGTATGTGTGTGTGTGTTTTGACAGCTACTCCCACCTCGCCTCTTTGACGATATAAGCTACCTTGTTATTGCCGTTCACTGATTGTGTGTATGCGTCTGTATAATTGGCCTGCTGTTGACCGGTTGGTAATTGTGTCTGACAGCAGGAAAGGTCTCCGTTAACAACGTGCAGACCGAACGCTTATTGGTGTTTAACCTGCACACACACACACACACACACACACACACACACACACATGCACACAGTGAATATGATCAGATTTGTCTCAGGGGATGGAATGTCACTGTTGTCTCTCAAAGCGTTTTGACAAGAGCCAAATGGAAACCACACAATGTGTGTGTGTGTATTTGAAACTAATCCCTTTCTTTTCCTTTCATTCAGTCTTTATCCTTTTCTTCTGTTTTTTTTTCATTCTTTGTTCACATTGCTCTATTTCTCTGTCATTTCCTTCTCGGTCACACCTCTCTTTATTTCTTCCCTCCTTTTTCTCCTCTCAATCCGTTTTAACAACGAGGGCCACGGAGGGCCAAACATTAGATATAGTTACAAAAATTAATAATCGAATAAATCTATAAAACAATCAAATCAATAAAAAAAACACTTCATTATACTTACAAAGATACTGATAAAGATGTCTAAAAAGTCATTGATAAATCTGTAAATGTGTAAGAAGTTCATTTTATATTTTTTTGTTGATTTTTCTTTATCTTCAAGATGTATTTTACGCCAATTTATACTCACAAGTGTTGTCAAGTGTACCCCACATGGAGCTGTAGAAATAAGAAATGTTAAAGATCTTTATTATTGTTCCGAAAGCATTCAAACATCTGCTGTCGTTAATTTAATTTACACACTAAAAAGAAACAGGCTGCGATTGATGGTGGTGACACACAAACACACACACACACAAACAAACACACACTCAGAGTAATTAGCAGGAAACACAGCAGGCTGAATGAGACTAGATGCTAATTAAGACCAATTGGTGTTAATATCAGAGTGCGTGAAGTGTGTGTGTGAGGGTTTCTGTGCAGCACATTCAGATTAACGGAAAGGGATTTTTACTGAGTGTGTGGCAGGAAGGTGTGACACAACAAAATACCATTTTTGCAGCTTCACAGCAGAAATAGATTTTGACATTGTCAGACAACATATGTAAAATCTCCCGGGTGAAGGTCCGTCATTTTTAGAGCCAACCGTCCACCCCGACCTCCCTTCCTCGCTCTCGATTACATGGATTACATACAAACTGATGAAGTGGGTTATATACAAATTATATTACATTACTTTTCGTAGGTACGAACAGTGTATGAGAACAGCTTGGTGTGTGTGTTTGAGCTCAGCTGTGAGATTGTGAAAGGGATTATTAGAGTTATAGTTCTATGAGATGCAGACGGCAGACGACAGGTGAGACTTGGTAATGAAGGCTTAAGACTAAACACACACACACATGCACACACATGGTGTTGTCCAGCTGGTGTCAGAGCTCACGCTGCAGATGGGACCTTTACAAACGGTTGTGTGTGTGTGTGTCTGTATAATTGGCCTGCTGCTGACTGGCTGTAAATGTGTCTGACAGCAGAGACGTGGTTTAGGTTTTCACGCTGGACTCAGAGGGGGAGTGGACACAAGAACACTTATACAGGTGCATTGTGTGGAGGAGACGCTGATTCAACTCTGTGGTCACCTTTGAGGATGTAGATAGTGTTGTTGTTGTTGTTTGTAATGGTGAAGCTGTATAGAGTCTGCCAGGTAGAAACTGGAAATGTGCAATTGCTTTAGATTTTGTACCCAAAAACAAATCAATTCAACAAACACCATGAAATCCAGCCGGAGTCAGCTGGCGTAGGTGATATGCATTTCATTTCATTTCATATCATTAAATATCATGATATAGTACATTTTTATGGAAAATCAATTGAGATAATGTTATGGATTAAATAATCAGACAGGGATGTCTGTTTTTGGTTGTTTGTAGTGAATGAATCAAGGTTCTTCATCATATTGATGCTAAAATGCTATAAAACTGTAACAGTGTCATAAAGCAGTCCTGCTCATTGACTTTCAACATTGCCAGCGGTCGAATTATACACCCAAAGATATTGATACACAGGTACCTCGGCATAGAGTCTCACTGTGTGCATCATCATATTGCTCATCCTTACTGGACTATTAAACTCAGTATTATGCTACACACATACACTCAACACAAAACAGCTTCTTTTCTTGTTATCTACACACTAGACTGGCGATGCTGCC
Organism: Sebastiscus albofasciatus; assembly: GCA_916701655.1. Taxonomy (NCBI): domain Eukaryota; kingdom Metazoa; phylum Chordata; class Actinopteri; order Perciformes; family Sebastidae; genus Sebastiscus; species Sebastiscus albofasciatus. The sequence continues at coordinate 43,055 of CAKAOI010046879.1, forward strand.
ATTACTGTGGTGACAGAGTTCAACAACAGACTGTATTTTCACTGACAGTGAAAGCAGAGATCGTCCCCTCTCCGACAGATGAAGCATTTAGGCTCAAAGCACACTAAGTTGGTTATGTCACAGGCTTTTGGAAAAAAAATAACATTAACGAACCATTTTTGTCCGACCTGCACAGTCTGGATGTGAAAGTGCTGTGGTTGGCCGTCTTCACGGCTCACCATCAAAACACAGACGTGAATTTTTGTTGGAGCAGTTGATAAGTGGTCTGTGTGGTTTTGGTGATTTGCAGGTGAAAAGCTGTCCGTTGAAACAGGACTGAATTTTGTTGAATGTGTTATAAAGTTGTTTTCTTTGCATTATAGCCTTTATTTCAATAGCATTACAGCGTTTATGTAACATTTTCTACACAATACCTTGCACATATTTCAAGCAAAAGTGGCTCAAAAGCAGTTAAAAATGTGAAATTGTATACAGTGTTATAGCGTTGATTTATAAGTAAGCGCCACCTCAATAATAGTAATATAATATAACCCGGTCTCACAGGACGGCTTATAAAAAGCACAACATTTCATGGACGTTTGTGTCATGAGTACACTTTTTTTTATATAATAATATAATATAATATAATAAATATGGAACTACTTAGTAGGTGTCCATTAATTCATAATGGACACCCTGCAGCCAGCCAGAACCGAGTATTCACCCATTCTATAGTATATGACTGTAGCCCAGTCTACAAATTACATTTATAGACTAAAATAAATTAGTGAAATTGTTATAATCATTAAAGTTTAGAGTTACTAGCTCATTTACATCTATCTGTCTATCTTTCTATCTATCTATCTCTCTATCTTTCTATCTATCTATCTATCAAAATATCTATCTATCTATCTATGTATCTCTCTATTGATCTGTCTGTCTGTCTATCTATCTGTCTATCTATCTATCTCTCTATCTTTCTATCTATCTATCTATCAAAATATCTATCTATCTATCTATGTATCTCTCTATTGATCTGTCTGTCTGTCTATCTATCTATCTATCTATCTATCTATCTATCTATCTATCTATCTATCTATCTATCTATCTGTCTGTCTGTCTATCTCTATCTATCTATCTATCTATCTATCTATCTAAATATCTATCTATCTATCTATCTATCTATCTATCTATCTATCTATCTATCTATATATCTATCTATCTATCTATCAATCTCTCTATCTATCTATCATTAATGAGCTTCAGACTGTCTGTCTTGATTTTTCTGTATTTTGATTGGCTGTTGATGAGCCGTCCGACCAATTAGAACGCTGTAGGGGCGGGACTTAAAGGTGAGAACTGCGTCACAAGCAGTAGAGCGCGGTAGAGAGAGACGCTGGTTGCTAAGCAGAGATTGCAGTTGGACACTCTCCAAGCTGCCAGAGGTTTACCAAGGTGGTTTCAGAGTTTACCAACCTGTAAAAAGATTTGTGGAAGGTAAAAACTTCTGTGTGTTGAATTTTAACTGTTTCAGTAAGATGTAGTGTTGTAAAAATGTGTATGCTAACCGCCATTAGCGCATTAGCACGCTAGCTATGTTAGCATGTTGTAGCTAGCTGTGTATATTACTAAGTATTGCCACTGTGTGTTGATGCTGTGAGCTAATTTAACGCTAAAACAAACTCTGAATGAGCTTGTTAAGAGTCTTTTAGACAAGAAAATTCACTGAGAGAAACTTGTGTATGCTCGCTAAAGGATAGCAACAGGAGACACTCTTTGGGAGCATAGAGGACCATGTCTGGTTGTTGCCGCCAATTTGCTAGTACTGTGTTCCTTCATTGGTCCCCTCATCCTGAGTAATAACTAAGAAAACATGCTGTATTTTTTTTCCTGAGAGTAATAATGTACTTTTTCCCCACTGGTTTTTATAAAGAACAATATTTTGTTTAAGTGCGAGAGAGTGAATGTGCATTTCAGTTTGTAATCCTCGAATATGGTGTTGTGTGGCATATGTAATATGTGAAGGTTTAAAGGGACTGTTTGTAAGAATCAGAAATGCTTGTTAACAGCGACACCTGTGGCCAACGGAAAGTCACTAGATATTCTCAGAGCTAAACTAACTCTTCTGTGTGTAGTGTGCGCATGCACGTGAGGTGGAGCGAAAGAGCGAGTAATAATGTACTTTTTCCACCTGCTTTTTATAAAGAACAATATTTTGTTTAAGTGCGAGAGAGTGAGCATGCATTTCAGTTTGTAATCTTGGATTTTGATGTTGTGTGGCATATGTAATATGTGAAGGTTTAAAGGTACATTACAACAAACCTTACAATTGCATTGAAATCTTTGTGAAATGGGGAAGGACTTTAAATGTTCCCTATTATGATATCCAGAGCATTTAAATAGCATCAAACAACTATTTGCTAGATATAGAGGAGTAATGTCTACCCGAGCAGAGAATGAAATCTCTCTCCCTTTGTGTGTGTTGTAATCCGAGCTTCTTCATGCTTTGTTGACGTAGCTGGGCTGGCCATGCCCACCTTTTAGTGCATGTTTGTGCATGTGAGCGTGCCCCTCTGGCTAGCTCATGGCCGCTAATCTGCACTGCTCTAATACGGTGGTTATAGCTGATAACACCGTTCCGACCGATGGGGCCGTCGCGGAAGCGTAGCACCTACCCTCCGGTTCCCCCCCAGGTTAACACTGTTAGCGCTGTTAGCACCATTAGCTGCGAACCGCTGGCTCAGCTTTCTCCATGTTGAGAGATTTTTTTGTTGTAGCATGTCACATGATGTCAGTGGTTCATTTCCTGACATGTTGCTGTCTGGTAGTTTTCATGTCTCTTACAGATTAGGGTTTTAGTTTTTTGGATATGTCAGTCCTCCCTCCCCTCTTTTTTTCCTCATAGTTTCTGCTCCTTCCTGTTTCCTCCTTTCATTCAAGATGATTCTCTGCTGGCAGGCAGCAGTCCGCAGAGTTTAAACACACACACACACACACACACACACACACACGCACACACACACACACACACACACACACACACACACACACAGTTTTTTTGGACGCTGTCCAGAGTCTTAATGCAGTCTGCTTTTCAGACACTCACCCATAGTGTCAGCCACTGTGAGAGTGTGTGTGTGTGTGTGTGTGTGTGTTCAGATGGTCTTGGCTGTTGTCCACCTCGCTGTCACCGCCTCTCATGTTATCAGTTAAACTCCTGGACGGCTCTATATTCTTCTACCTCTCTACCTCTATTATAAAAGTGAGTCTCAGACTTTCTCAGCCTGTGTGTGGTCGACTCACTTCAGGGTGCAGCTAATTTCTGACTGGCAGAGTGTCTGCTGTACAGGCCACCGAGTAACCAAGACCTGACCCTGGACCAGAGTCATACCAGGTCCAAATACAGTCTAATCTAGGGATGCGCGATAGTTATTTTTTTCAGCTGATATGATTATCTGCTTCTCATGGCCAATACGTATATGATATTCGCTAATTTCACTTTTATTGTATTTTAAAAAGAAGTTGTTTTCCTAGGAAATTTCATGGAAAGAACAATGTAGTAATATATTTTAAATTTGTCCTGAATAGTATGGAGAATAGTATTCCTAGAAAGCTCAAGTTAAACCTAAGTGAATTCGTTTATCATTGGAAAACATGTCGAATTGTATGCTCGGCGGTAGACAAATTTCACATTTTAGAATGCTCAGCTAACCTGCTGTGCTCTGAGTAAAAGACCGTCTGGGTTGAATGAATTATTTAAAGGTGTATTTGAAAACTGTATGTAGCTATTTTTCCCCAAATCAGTACAGAAATACATAATCCTTTCCAGGAAATTTCCTAGAAGTCATTCGGAAATTATTCTGTAATGAAAATAAAGTAAACATAATAAAATAAAGCATTTATGTTAAAAGAAAATATGGAGGTATAGACCAGTTTCATGTTACAGATGAAATATGAAGAAACAATGACCAAGAGGTGAAGAGTGAAAACAGAGAAGAAGAGAGTAGAGACGGAGGGAGACAACGAGTAGACAGAGAGTGATAGCATCAAACTGCAGGACAACGAGGACAAGGACACATTGATGAACTGACTGTGTGTGTGTGTGTGTGTGTGTGTGTGTGTGACAGGTGGGGGTGAGTACAGATAGAGCTGTCAAGATGGTGATTTACTGATAGAGAGAGAAAGAGAGAGAGAGCGGCGGGGGGACTGCTGAAGGGGAATCAATAAGAAGGAAACCATGAAGGAAAAGAGAGAGAAGGAAAAAATGAAAGGAAGGAGAGAAGGACGGGGAGATAGGTGGACAGAGTGAAACAAGGAAGGAAGGGTAGGGTAGGAGAAGAGGAATGTAAGGAATGAGGAAACAAAGGAAAGATGGGCAAAAAGGAAGCTATGAAATCAAAAAGTCGAAATAAGGGAGGATAGGATGGTGTCCTTAGTTCACGGTATTGTTAAGATTTCACAGCTTAACTGCTTTAGCTACAGTTGAGCACCCTGAGGTCATGTCCTGTTCTGTCATTTCTCTGGAAACTTTATTTTAGACGAGCTATTATTAATGCAGGATGACAACCACTCTACCTGTCTTAATCTTTGCTAAGGTGCTGAAAGAATCAATGACTCCAAAAGATTATAGAAAAGATATCCGCACACTTAGATCTATACAGTATTCCACTTTAGATGAGCTATATTTAAAAGCGTATACTTTTAGGCCAAAAATAATTATACATAAATGAAAGGATTCAGTATTTCTCCACCAGAATTTAACTCCTGGTAACGTGTAGATTTGAAAGAGCATTTGGACCTTCATGTTGGGAAATAAAATGCTTTGATGAATGGGTCCGTAATTCTTTAGAGTAAATACTAGGACTCTCAATCTATTAGAATGTTTAATCACAATTAATCGCATGATTGTCCATAGTTAATCGCGATGAATTGCAAATTAGGCGCACAGTTTTTATCTGTTCAAAATGTGCCTTAAAGGGAGATTTGTCAAGTATTTAATAGTCTCATCAACATGGGAGTGGAAAAATATGCAAATGTATGTATATATTTATTATTGGAAATCAATTAACACAAAACAATGACAAATATTATCCAGAAACCCTCAAAGGTACTGCATTTAGCATAAAAAAAATGCTCAAATCATAGCATGGCAAACTCTAAAGTGGGCATGTCTGTAAAGGGGAGACTCGTGGGTACCCATAGAACCCATTTTCATTCACATATCTTGATGTTAGAGGTCAAATGACCCCTTTGAAAATGGCCATGCCAGTTTTTCCTTGCCAAAACTTCGCCTAAGTTTGCAACGTGATTTAATTTCCTTCTCTACAAGCTAGCATGACATGGTTAGTACCAATGGATTCCTTAGGTTTTCTAGTTTCATGTGATGCCCGCTATAACCTAAAAATCACAAGTTGCATTAATGCGTTAAAGAAATTAGTGGCGTTAAAACAAATTTGCATCACTGCATTAACTTTGACAGCCCTATTAAAAACAGGGTTGATGTGGGAAAAGTGGGGTCACTTTCATGTAAAAGTCACAACCGCAATCTTACTTCAACATGCCAGATTAACATAAAGGCTGCAGCAGCACAAGGTTAAGTGTGTAGAGACGGAGAGAAATGTGTGTCTTGTACCACCTTCTAAGATCACTGTAATAAATGTCTTATCTCAATATTCATCCATTATGCACAAAGAAAATCAGTTTAATGAAATATAAAAGGCTGTGAAAGAGCCAAGATGAAGTCAATGAGGAGATTTTTCTCATATCAGATCAGTTTATAAAAGTATTTTCCCCTCGAGGTGCTTCATATCATTCGTGTACTCACAAGTACATTAAAATTAACAGCTTCTGCTCATTTAAACCTTTAGGTGGCCAGATATTTTGATGTAAATACTTCCACCAGCATGCATTGATTTTCTTTTATCAGTCGCTTCCCTGATTCATTATTATGTTATTGTATTATTTTGAGTTATTGGTTTGTAATTTCCTTGTAATGAGTTTCCTGGAAAGAACTTTTTAATCCGGCACTAGAGACAAAGTTCTAAATAACTTATTTTAGCTAGTTTGATAAGTTGTGTAGAGTTTCTAAGCACTTTGATTTTCACAGGAAACTTGTAAGTATAACTGAACACCTAAGTAAATAGATAGATGAAAAATCCAAATAATGAAAAAGAACTAGAGCGTTTTAGTGCAGAGGGAGTTGTTAGGAGGACTTTGACTCATGACCTCAGTATCGCACAGCCCTGTGCTTATTGATACCAGTTTTTATTCAATCAATGTGTTTTGTCCTATAATTAGAGTAGAAAAAGAAGCTGTGGTACATTACTTTTGTGTTGAGTATTCTCCGTTTGTTTCTTCGTCCCAGTTGGGAGCAGATCCAGAGAATGTTCAGTTCTTATACCTGATGTTTGTCTGATCAGAGTTTTCCTGCAGGAGAAACCGAAGCTGCGAGGGTTTAAAAAGGAACGTAGTAAAATCAAAAAGAAAAAGAAAGAACATCTGCTGCTCTTCAAAGTCTACTTTGTGGCGTAATGACGCGACTTCAGCTTGTTCTCAGCCTCTCTTCAGACTTTCCAGGAAACACACAAACGCTGAACGGCGGCTTTGATCGGACAAACTGCCTCTCTGATCACGATGAAAGACTTTTTAGCAGCGTCGGCATCAAAGATGAGAGGAGAAGCTGCCGCTGTCAGAGCCTGTCACCAGATTAATGTAAAAACATAAAAACAAAGAATACAACAGGTTGGTGTGGCTTCGGTACAGATGCTGAGTTATCCTGCAGAGCAAAGCAAAAGGTTGGAGGTTAAACTCTAGCATGTTTTCTGCTGTGAAGAGACACATCTGACAAAACTAATAACAAATCTGAATAAACACATCAGCCAAAACATGAATAAATGAATAAGTAGATAAAAGCATGAGAAAATAACTTGTACTGTAGTTCTTCTTCTCCTGCTGCTGCTGCAAAAAAGCTTTGACATTGAACCAGAGAAAGGCATTATGGGTAATGGGTTTGATTCCAGTCGTAGTTCAACGCCTGGAGCCAGGCAGTAATGTTGTCGGTTTGACCCCCAGAAAAACAGTTGGATTGTCTCAGTGTTCTTGTTAATGTTGAAAAAGTTGAACAGGTTTATATTTATATTTAAGGTTTATTTCACCCAGCGTCTGCTGAGCAGGTAGTGTACAGTGGGTTTTTAATGCTTTATCAGTTATTTTGCTTCAAATTTTGCTCTGGCCTCTTCTCTAAATTTGTATTAAAAAAAAAGACAATTTATTATATTGGCTGGTGGATTTTTTTATCTACCAGTCCCCTTGGCTGGTGAGTAATTTCGGACACTGTGGCCGCTTAAAGACACGTCATGTTTAATGAAGCCTGCAGCAGGATGTGGTGTCTGCCGTAATGTTACTCATATTAGCTAATAAAGAAACAGACTTGCGCTGTGTGGTCTCCGGGACCCCCGCAGGCCCTGGGCCCTGCGGCAGAGGCCCGTTTTGATGTGGAAGATGTGATGATCGCTTTTGATCTTGCATTATGAGATGTTTCATTTCCTCCAGACTTACTGATTTATTTATTTTGTTTTGATTTATTGTATCTTGTATTGAATATGGCTCATCCCCCACTGGACACCCTCTTGTAGCTCCTAACTGTCATGAATCACACCTGTGTTTGCTTGCAGCTCTGTGGTCAGTTTATGTAATGGAGAGCATTAACTGTCCTATGGGTGATCTCATGTTTTTGTGCCTCCATCTAACTCCTCCTCATCTCCTCCCCTCCTTCAGCCTCAGATGCCTCCTCATCTTCCTCCTCCTCCTCGCCTAGTCTCGGAGGTTTCGTGGACTTCACGTTCATCCAGGAGCCTCAGGACACGGTGACGGTGCGAGGGGGCGTGCTTCAGCTTGACTGCCGGGCGCAGTCAGATGCGGTGGCAGGACCTCCCGTCATCACATGGCGTAAAGACGGCGTGCTGCTGAGCACGGTGGTGGACGAACGGCGGCGGCAACTGGCTAACGGCTCGCTGCTGGTGCAGAACGTTGTACACTCGCGGCACCACCGGCCCGATGAGGGCGGATACCAGTGCCTCGCCACGCTGGACGGACAGGGGAGCATCGTTAGTCGGACCGCCAGGGTTACTGTGGCCGGTAAGTGACAGCTCTATAAAAACACATTATGTTTTACTAACAGTATATACAGGCAACTATTCACTGATTTATTGTTTTATAAGATCTTAGGCTACTTGATTTTATTAAACTGTCTGCATGACATAGATCCTCCATTTAAATTCAAACTCACTCTTAAAATAATAAACTCCACCTCCTCACCTGCACATATGAGATGTGGTGTTCCACAGGGCTCAAGTTTAGGTCCTCTTCTTTTCTGGGATTAAACAGTTTGCTTCCACTTGGCTCTATGATGCAGAAATTTGATTTTAGACAACATTTTCTTTACTCAAGGCCCACTTGCTGGTTTTTTTTGGTTTTGAAAAGTGAAGCCAATGTGGAAGTGCCTTAAACTTGCATTCTTTCTAATGGCCAGCAGGGGGCGACTCCTCTGGTTGCAAATAGAAGTCTGATTGTATAGAAGTCCATGAGAAAATGAGCCTACTTCTCACTTGATTTATTACCTCAGTAAACATTGTAAACATGAGTTTATGGTCTCAGTCGCTAGTTTCAAATCTTCTTCAATACAGCATGATGTTCATTTAGTAAATTATGGTCCCATTTAGACTCAAATAGACCATATGCCTTAGGACATGGCTACCTTGTGATTGACAGGTTGCGACCACGGGGTTGTCCGCTCGGGGAGTTGTCCAGGTTTTCGTCTTGGAACATAAAACCCTTTCACGCTGTGTTTTCAGTTTATGAAAGTTAATGCTAACATTTTGGTTGCCTGAAAATGTTGTATTCAGCGTTCTGTTGTACTTAGCTCCACCCTCTTGTGCCACTTATGGTTCCAAAAATCCAAGATGGCGACAGCCAAAATGTCAATCTCAAGGCTCCAAAACGGTAGTCCACAAACCAATGGGTGACGTCATGGTGACTACGTCCACTTCTAATATACAAGAGAGAAGCGAAGGGAGATGAGTGTAGATTCCCTCCTTCAGATTAATGTTTCCACGACACCTTGACCTGTCCTTGTCATTTACCATGGCGTATCAAACACACACACTTACACAGACTTGATATTGCTCAGCTTCCTTCATTCATTTTACTGTTCGTATTTATTTAATAGAACCAAAGTAATTCACGTGTAATGTAATTTAGTAAGTGGAGTGTGGCTTAAGATCAATACCTTTTATGGAAGACATTAATAGACAGAGAGCCACAGAGGCTTAAGTGCATCGCCATCACTACCAGTGTACACTGTCTACACTGTAGGACAATATACTGTATAACAGCTCCCAAGTTTGAGAGATTTCACATTCATATTTAATTTTTAATTATGGATCATTTACATCATCAATTAGCCACAGATTGCGACAAATTAAATTTGTGCTTACATAATTGAATGCCCATTTTGAATTGTGACTGTACTGTCACCTATCAACAGAAATATCAAGCACATTACTACTACCAAATAACAATTATTTGTATTAATATTATTCATTTTCATTCACTTATTAATAATAGTAATAAGCTCAACATGAACACAGTCCAGAAATACTATGAGATTCAATTTACAATGAGATGAAACAGAAAAAAAGCAGAAAATCTTCACAGTGGAGAAAATTATATCAAGTAATGTTTGGTGTATACTGCAGATATGACTAATACGTTGTCAAAATAGTCCAATCTATATATTTTTGACAACTCATTAATTAATCATTTAAGATCTGAAAAGGTATTATGAAGGTATTTTCAGAGATAATTTGGACATTTTTGGTTAATGTGAGTGTCAAAATGGATCTTTAGACATCTAAAATGCAGTTATAGACAGACAAGTGAGAGCTTTATGTTAAGATGTTAAAATATCAAACATCTTGACCATTTATCCTGACTAACATTAGCTCTATTCAGACAGTAAAGCTGCCGGATTGAATTAAATGTGAGGTCAGAGAGTTTGTCATTCAGACTTCTGTTTTGCTGGCTGATGGAAAGAAAAAAAATCATAGGCTAACCAACATGCTGATTGCTTCTGAGACTCTGATAACGAGGTCCTGGATTACACACACACACACACACACACACACACACACACAAACACACACACACACTCACAGTCACAGTGTGTGTGTCAGCTGGTCGTCTCTTTAGCTCACTCAGCTCTTTGTGTTTGAGTGTTTTGGTCTCTGGAGGGACTCTCATCCTCCCAGTCAGTCAGAGCAATTAAAGAGACAGGAGACCTGCAGCTGCAGCTCACAGGGAGGTGAGAGAGAGTGTGTGCGTTTTCCTACAAATGTCCAACATTTTGTCAATTTACGCTCCAGTCTTTTAAAAATAAAACTTCTTAGTTTAGTTTAGGTTTAGGAAAAGATTGACTTGGTTAGGCTTAGGCAACAAAACTGCTTAGTTAGGTTTGGGAAAAGGTCGCGGTTTGGGTTAAAATAACCCCGGTAGTTGCGTAACTTAAGTAGTTACGTGACAAATAAATCAACTTTGACTTCTGGTTTCGCACGGAACACAAACACAAAAATCCTGTGTTTTTTGACCCACCCATCCACCCCGACCTCCTCCCTACATGACGTCCGCAGCTCTTTATACTTCCCGGTTCACAATTACGTGGATTACATACGAATTGATTGTGTGCTGATCATCAAAATCAATGCAGTTTAAGTGTACGCTATATTTTGTAGCGCTGCAACAATTAATCAATTAATTAATTGCCAACTATTTTGATAATTGAATAATTAAAAAAAAAAAGAAAGGAATGGACAGATTAATTGACGTGAAAATAATCGTTAGTTGCAGCCCTAGTATTTAGAATATTTTTTACTGCTTAACCCTGCCATCAAACAGCCTTTTCTGACGGGGAACTGAGCCTATATCCAAACCTGAGCTGAATCATGTGTGTTAAACATTGTAAATCCACGCACGCACACACACACACACACACACACACACACACACACACACACACACACACACACACACACACACACACACACACATTCGGAAATCATTCACCCCGAGCCCAGTATTACATTGAAATATGAATCAGTCCTGCCTGCACACACACATACACACTGACACACAAGCGACACACAACACATTACAAGGCAAAATGCTAATGAACAGCAGGGGCTTAAAAATTCAATTAGCAGTCTGACTCTGTGTGTGTGTGTGTGTGTGTGTGTGTGTG
>CAKAOI010046879.1:54346-75951 GCA_916701655.1 Sebastiscus albofasciatus
TCCCAAATGAGGGAAGAAAAACAAATTCCAAATTTATAACTTTTGCTATTTTTTTCCTAATACTATTTTAACTTTACTCAAATAAAGTACAACTACCTTAAGATTAAATTGTACTTGAGTAAATGCACTTACATTCCACCACTGGAACAGTCATAATTATTCTTCATATCACAAAATGTGATTACAAATATCAGCAACACAGTATTTAAATCAATAAATCAGCCAATCAACATGTGTGTGTGTGTGTGTGTGTATGTGTGTATGTGTATGTGTGTGTGTGTGTGTGTGTGTGTGTGTGTGTGTGTGTGTGTGTGTGTGTGTGTGTGTGTGTGTTCAGATATGACTGTAAACTGGGAATTAATTAGAAACACTGAACACTCAGATTGATAGAGAGAGAGAGAGAGAGAGAGAGAGAGAGAGAGAGCAGAGCAGAATGGATAGAGAGTCTCACAGAGTACACTACAGAGAAAGACAATTTGAATGTGAACATTTTATTTATCTTCCATTCAACATTGACACATTTGTTTCATTCATCGACAACAAAACCAAAAACAACAATTTAAAGCAGTGTTCAATTTGTTAATGAAAGCTTGAAGAATAATATACGTTGACCACAAGGAAATTGAGACGGAAACTAAATAGAAAGTAACCTTTGAAATTAAAAACTGTGACCAAGCGCATTACAATTGTGCTGTACACATCACATAGATTCTTGCTGGTGGATTTATGTTAATACTAGGGCTGTCAATTGATTAAAATATTGAATCGCGATTAATCACAAATTAATTGCACATTTTTTACCTGTTCAAAATGTACCTTAAAGGGAGATTTGTCAGGTATTTATTACTATTAGCAACATGGGAGTGGACCAGTATGCTTTCTTTATACTAAGGCTGTCTAACCGCTGCTTAATACCATTTTTTGGGCTTCGAATCTTCGGTGAGTAATATTCGAAGGTATTTGAAGCTTTGCGACGCGGAGCAGCAGGCTGACATGCTTTTCTGTCTGTTACCATCTCCTCCATATCAGTGCCCAGTACAGCGCCGCTGTCGCACTACTGTTCACATAGACACCTCTACACACAACAAACAGCGATATCCGTCTGAGAATAACCAATAATAATTAATGTTGAATATGAATTGTGGGATCATTCCATATTTCATGGGCTATTTTGGTATTAATACATTGTTATATAAAAAAAACACCATACTACTCTACTTATACAGTATATATAAAAATAAGCATTCAAATATCGATTTGGACATCGATTATCAAGGCAACGGTCAGCCCTACTTTATACAAATGTATGTATATATTTATTAGTGCAAATGAATTAACGACACAAAATAATGAAATATATTGTACAAAAACCCTCACAGGTACTGCATTTAGCATTAAAAATTATGCTCAAATCATAACATGGCAAACTGCAGCCCAACAGGCAACAACAGCTGTCAGTGTGCTGACTTGACTATGACTTGCCCCAAACTGCATGTGATTATCATAAATTGGGCATGTTTGTAAAAGGGAGACTTGTGGGTACCCATAGAACCCATTTTCATTCACATATCTTGAGGTCAGAGGTCAAGGGCCCCTTTGAGAATGGCCATGCCAGTTTTTCCACACAAAAATTTAGCGCAAGTTTGGAGTTTTATTTAACCTCCTTCTCTACAAGCTACTATGACCTCGGACCCTCTAGGGGGTCAAATACATCAATCTGGTGCACTGTGAGAGCAATAATACGAGGCTAGAACTATAAAGATCTTGGTGCCCCACAACTTCCGGCGCCCATGGTGTTTATTCAATGAGAATGATTGCAAGATTAATGTCGGTTAAACCTTTCTTTAGATGTTCAATGAAGGGATATTTCTGTGTTAATGTTATACGTTTTAGCTGCTCATCTCAAGCTGAGGTGTCTTAACCTCATGGTGTTATTCCCCAGCCACTCCAAACACAAACTATCATATTTAAACTCCTAGCTAAAGTTCACATCAGCGGAGGGAGAGCCGGAGCGGCCTTCAGCCCGCCCATCCCTAATTAGCCGTCGACTGTCAGTGGATTTGAACAAATCCCAATTAACGGCGGAGAGGAGGAGCGGGGTTTGACCCACAGAAGCAGATAATAATCGTTCCCAAGGCGACGATTCAGAGTGGGAGCGTCCCCAAATCCCTCTGCTGCCCTCGTCTGTTTGCTGTGATTTGCATGTTATTATCCGTCCGAGTTATTTTGGTCCGGTTGTCTAATGAGGATGAAAACAGCAGGGAGACAACAGCCGCTGTCCTCATCGAATCAAAGAAATCAAAGAGTTTTTGTTTTGTGTTTTTTTTTTTGGTTGGATATGGAGGTTGCTGGTTTGAATCCTAAAACAGGAAGTTGAAAGAAGTTTTTCTTCTTATCACCCCTTTCTTCTTGATGCTAGTTTTTTTCTCTAGTTCCTCCTCTCATATCCTCCTCCCATCCTGATGGTTTGACCCATTTCCTCTCTGACTTTCCTTCATGCTGCGTTCCTTCATCTTGTTTTTCTTCATTCCGTGTGATCCGAATTTCGTCTCTGACCGAAGATCACTACAAACTCTATGCTCCACTTTGGATTCATGAGGCTGTTCACTCTGTTTTGATATATTCAGGCAACATGTCCTCAGATCAATGGGAAAGAAACATGAAGCCACTCTGATTCATAAAATTAAGAAAAAAATACAAATCTGCTTGTATGTATGTGTAAACAACATTCGTTGTAAGTTGTTTAGTCTAATCTTCAGCAAATCAGGCGGGATAATTCCACCTGCTTCCAGGTCAGTTATGCTTGTTTCTGGAATTTTTTACTAGAAAGTAGTATCAGTATCTAAAAAGTAGACAGAATAAGGCAGATGACTCCAATAAAATCAAGAAAAAAACAAGAGGACTTGGTAAAGATGAAGATGTTTTGCTCTGTACCTTAATGATGAATTTGCTGTGATAAGGCTTTTTCATGGTTTTTAGTTGTTTTAAGGTTATCAGAGTTTTTATGCCTCCACGCCAGGGTCCACAAGATTGGGATGGATGGTACAGATGGAAGGACGGACAGTCGGAAAACAAAATTGCTGTAATGTTACGTGACTACTGGGAGGGAAAGCTCCGGTATGCCCTAGCGTTACATTTTGAAGTGAAGACGTCTGGTAGTCTACCGGGGCAGCCGCTCCTCCTCCCCCGCGGTCACAACAACAAGCGGCCGTAAAAGCTAACGTTAGCTAACGTTCATTTAAATTTGGATCAGACATATCTGCAATATCATATTGACTTTATACTTATGTCTGATCTAACGTTACCCATTTCACAACAGGTGATAATAATTAACAAATCTCATGCTAACATGTCATATGATAATGGTATCTAGGGGTCGGACTCTGCAGAGGTCTGGTATAGTCAACATGAAAGTACAAACAATGCAAAATCTACGTCGATTACAATAGTTGACTACAATCTTGTGACCGGCTGCTACAGTGGTTGAACGCACAAGTCAATATAATGTCCTCACAAGTGACAAAAATAACAGTATTTGTGTGTGTGTGTGTGTGTGTGTGTGTGTGTGTGTGTGTGTGCAGCTGCAGGCAGCAGTGTGATCCACACAGGAACAGACAGCAGCAGAACTTATATAAGACACACGATCCAAATTCACATCAGCGTTCCCGTCGCCTCTGATCTGTGTGATGTCACAGCGGCGAAGACGCACAAACCCGCATCCAACGGCGGCTCGTCCCACAATTCGAGAGTCAAACTGACGCCTTTCTAATGTTACAGAACAGAAAGTTAGTGTTTGTGTCACAGATAAAGTTTGCGTTTTGCTGTTTGTGTGTCGAGGTAAAACAGAGGAAGCAGAAACTGATTCAAACCAGCATGAAAACAAAAATAACAAAGACACAAACTGCATCTGTTTTTCTGTCTCTTCCCTGGATGAAAAGTTCTCATGAGGATTCATATCCTGACAGGAATTTAGGACTCTCTGGATTTGGAAACTTGTTCTAAACTTTTTTTACACAAAGCAAACTGCAGTTCTTCAAAATATAATATTAAATGTATTAAAAGACACAGAAATTGCTTATAGGACATCCATTTCTAGAAATTAAAGAAACTAAATGACTGCGTATGAGAAAGTAAATTACCTTCTAATAGATCCAGGGTTTGATCCAGAGCGTGCTGTGGCTTAGAGTTGATGAGATGCAACCGCAACGTCCCCGGTTTGACTCTGATTGAGTACATTTGTTGCATCTTTCTCTCCCCTGTCCCCTGTCATCTCTCTACTGGCGCTATCTAATAAAGGAATGACTTGAGTATAAAATGAGTAAAAAAAGAAAGAAAAGGAACCCATGTCAGACAATCCTGTATCAAACAATGTAATCAGTGGGCATGTTGGAGTTTCTCATGAAGGTCTCAATGCTGTCACAGGGATCAGAAGGCAAGAACAACAGAATATTTCAAATATTCTGGCATGAAAGCATTCACATTTAATAATTCAAACCAACTGTAAAATCTCAGCACAACATCAACAGAGAGAAGAAAATAAGCTTCTCTTTATTGAATTCCTGACATTCCTGCAGAGTCTAGTTAATCTGCCCAGAGGCCCCGGGAGCCATGTTGAAATGAAAATATAACCTTGCATGAGCTTCAGATGAAAGAATGAGCGGGGCTGTACAGTGTGAGAGCAGAGTGAGGCTGCCATCAGCAGGGTCATGTGTTTACGTAGCTACAGGCTGCTTGTTGTTGAAGTGAATCCGATCAGACAGGAAACGGCGTGTGTCCTAAACACAGCAGGCTGGACACTGCCTGTCCACACTGTCCCTGTCGCTCTGTTTTTTTCCTGTCTGACTTTCATCTGTCCTCCTGCTGTTCAGGGTCCAACTCTGTCTCTCTCACACATCTACTCCCGCTGTGCCTCACTTCTCTTTCTGTTCCATTTTTGTCTGTATAATTCTCTTCGTCTTGTCGACCTGAAAAACCTTCACAGTCAGCTCACCTCTTCTGCTTCCCCTTCGCTACTGTGTCTTCTGTTTCTGACTATTAGTACAGACAGCGACACTAACAGCAGTACGGACAGCAGTACTAACAGCAGTACTGACACTGGCACTAACAGTAGTACTAACAGCAGTACGGACAGCAGTACTGACACTGGCACTAACAGTAGTATTAACAGCAGTACGGACAGCAGTACTGACACTGGCACTAACAGTAGTACTAACAACAGTACTAGCAGCTGTATTGACACTGGCACTATCAGTAGTACTAACAGCTGTACTAACAGCTGTTCTAACAGCTGTACTGACACTGGCACTAACAGCAGTACTAACAGCAGTAGTGACACTGACACTTACAGCAGTATTAACAGCAGTACTGACACTGGCACTAACAGGAGTAACCGTAGTACTAACAGCTGTACTGACACTGGCACTATCAGTAGTACTAACAGCAGGTCGGTGTAGTTTTCACTCTTTTCCCCCTGGTACAACCATCAGAGTGAAAATTAAAAGAAAATGACTGTGCAGGGATAACAGGAAGCTTTAGGCGAAACAAAAGAAAGAAACAATCAATACGATATGTATATTTACGCTGAGTGAATTCTATCAATATTTTCCGTTATTAACCCCTCCCCCTCTGGACTCCTCCACCTCCAGGTCCGCTGAAGGTGGTTGTCCCCACCGAGTCCGTTTCCTCGTACCTTGGTGACACCGCCCTGCTGCGCTGTGAGGTCTCTGGCGACCCGACGCCCATCATCCGCTGGCAGAAGAACCGGGAGGACATACCGCTGACCTTTGACCCCGACTCCCGCCTGGCGGCACTGCCGTCCGGCTCGCTGCAGGTCAGCCGCGTCCAGCCTCCGGACTCAGCCACGTACCGCTGTCTGGCCGACAACCCCGGCAGCACCAGGACGGGGACAGACGCCGAGCTACGAGTGCTCCCAGGTAACTGATCCGACAGTGATGTACCGCAAACACATGGCTTCTTGGTTTACTGATCCAGTGGTGGAAGTGCTGTACTGTGTTGGCCTCTCATAATGGTGTAGATGTAGTTTCTGCCCTGATAAGCCTAATTTGGAACTACTGGCATCAAATATTGTACACATTTGGAATATTATTTGTGTAATCAACCTCCAAAAGCTGATTTAGACTTCCAGTTTTGTTCCAGTGAAGTACGGCGCCAGCAGTTTTACATAATGTTGAGTTCCACTTTTCCTGCAGTCATCATTTTGTCAGGTAGTAATTTTTGTTCATTGCTCCCGCTGCTAGATGTCTCATTTTATAATGAAATGTGATGTAATGACTATATAGAGTGTGGTTTTAATAATGCGTCTGAGAGGAAGCAGCTTCTCATCAGTCTGCAGGGAGTCTGTCAGCCACACCGTCCAATTATACGAGTCCATACGCTGTCCACTTCATCAGTCAGAGTGCAGCTCAGGTTACCTATCTCTCCGTGGTTAAACACAGCTTTGACTCGAGCTCATGAAGTGTCCCTGCGCTCTGTCCCAACGGGGGGTCCCTGGAGCTGGAGCACCGACCTTTCGTTGGATAATCACATGTACTTTGCATTTCTAACTCCACTGAGTCCACTCCCACTTCTCATCACAGCAATCACCGATCCACCCTCACACACAGCTGAAAATACGAACATGTTTTCAGCAGTTAATCCTTGCCAGCATCCCCGAGGTCACGTTTAGGGCAGCGGTCAGCGACTGCATTTGTCAAAGCAGACTTTCAAATACAAAAAATATATACATTGACTAGGCCTAATTAGCCTATCATTGTTTAATATTTTCACTTTCTTACAAATTACTGTTATTTTTAATTATCCTATGTCAGTGTTAACAGACTTCATGGGAAAAACATGGGAAATCCATACTTACTTAGAATATGCTCTCAGACCTCTGCCAAGGAGGCAGTTCACTGAGGAGTGATAGTTAAAATCTGTAATTATGGAAATGTAATTGCAGATTGCCGTCCTATAATTCCTGATCTGCAGCTTGCGCTCCTTTACACAGGGCAGGCACAACAGACTGAGTAAAATGCACATGTGAAGGCACATTGTAGCGGGACTCAAGCACCTTGACTATATGCTTTAATTCTATATTTTCTACGATTGAGTGTGGTCGCATACGCAGTGATAAACAACAGAAAACAGCGGAGGTTCGGCGTGGATACGACCTGCATTCTCACATGTTAAATCCAATGTGGTAAACACTACACATCCAGTAAAGTATGGAAACACTTTGGGTTTCAGCACCCATATACTGACATTTATGTTAAATGCATTCAAACGGCCCCGATGGAGCTGACCATGAATGTATAAAAAGAACGGAGCTGACGGACTTGGCGAAGTTAGCGGAAGTATACTAAGTCCAGTTTTCAAAATAAGGTGTCAACAAAGGGAACTGTATATACAAAATACATAAATGGAAATATGATTGATTGGATTATATTCACCAGAAGTATAAAACATTACACGTCCCTTATAAATTTAAAAGAAAATACCACTAATTTGTGAGGGAAATGTTGTTGCTGGAAAAAATGTAGTAAATATTTCCTGACAATGACTGATATATTTGACTTCAGGACATCTCAGAATGCTGAAAATCAAACATTTTTACTGTATTAATTACAATATTTTCCAAAGTAAACGTTCCTAGAAGTGTATGATTCAACTTTTTCCATGGTCTAGTGTTAAAAAAGTTATAAAAAAATCGCAATATTGATCCGAAACGCAATACTTAAAAATCGCAACATATATCGAATTGGCACTCAATTGTGTGCTAGTATCGAATTGGGAGATATACAGTAGGTGTATAGTCCCAGCCCTACTACATATATATATATATATATATATTTATATATATATATATATATTTATATATAAATATATACTGCTATACAGTATATATCTATGTGCATTACTCTAAGGAAGACGACAAGAGAGAGAACAAGAGTATCTCACTAAACATTATAATTGTGCTTCTTTCTCAGACTTCAGAGGATCTTTCAAACACGTCTTAAACGTATAAGCCTCAGAGTTTTCCTGTTTCCAGATTTAGCTCATTCACTTTGATCTCTATGAAGTTTTAATGGATCAGATCGATTAAGTTTTTAATGATTCAGACTCCATAAAGGTTTTATTAACTGTGACTTTCTAAAAGTTTTTATCAGATGGAGCCATCAGAGGGGCTCAGGGGTCAAAGGTGAGAGATTATTAGATGGCACCATCTGATTCCAGTGTGCCATCTCCAGATAATACATCACTGTCCTACTTTCTGCTCTGTCCCAGGAGCTGTGAGTCAGTCAGATAAAGCAGTCAGATTAGAGACTAAAGAGATGAGACGTAAAGCTCCAGTGTTCTCGTGTAGTTTAACAGCAGGTGTAACCATCAGCTGTCAGGTGTAATGTAGTAATCACATGTAGTGGATCAGTTTCACACAAGGTTTACTGAAGAGTCGTGATTGGTTCATTTCTGCAATTTTGAGCTCTTCAAGGTTTGGATGGATATGAAACTATCAGATTCTTTTAAATCCAAATCCAAATGTCACAGTGCTTATGGACATGTGAGTATTATTTTAAGATGAAAAAAAGTGAAACTACCCTTTAAGATTCTGCTGTGTGCGCCCTTCATAAGGAAAGCTGAAGCTAAAGGTTAAACTTAGTGGAAACCTGATAAAACGTTAGTTCGGAAGCTGAGAACGGCCGTGCTTGCAACATTTTTTTTAATGCCGTTATCTCAAGATAATTAGTTAATTATTTTGTTATCAAAGCACGTTTTCTCGTGATAATGGGTTGATTTATGTTGATTCTCAAGAAAACGAAAGACAAATTTCTCGAGATAACAAGATGAATAGTCCATAGTCATCATAGTTGGATGTGGAGGGAAAGGACAACAAGCTGCTGCGTGTGAACAGTAGCCTAATCAGCACCACGGAGGCCTGGACAGCTCCGCTTAAGGGTGAAATCTGTTCTATGGGTTAAATACTGTAGGCTATAGTGTCAAAAATGTAGGCTATGTTAACCCAGAATAAAGTTTATTTATTCAAGTTTCTCCCCAAAAAACAACATTTTACAAGATTATATTTGAACACATTATAATAGCGTTAAAAATTAACATGATTTCAACACAGGTTTGTTTTTCGTCAATAGTGACCCCGTTGTTGACGCCGTCAATGACGCCGTTAGTGACGCCGTTAGTGACGCGGTCAGTCTACTAGGTGTCCACATGTTTATTACGTTGGTAGAAGTGTAGCGTAATGTAATGTGTGTGTTGCGAGTGTGTAGTAGAGTGACAGAGCTCAGAGCAGATCAGCTGTTTGACAATCGATTGAAGTGGTAAAGTTGTCTTGTGTTATTAAATATACAGTGTCTAACACACACACACACACACACACACACATGCACACCTTTTGCCTTCCCCACTTGTGAAATGAATCTAGAACCTCTGAGCAGGATTAGGCATGTTACCGGGGACCGGGGAGACAGGTGATGGAACGGTTTCACACAAAGGCCTACACATACACAGACAGATCTGCTAAATATCAGCCGCACTGGAAAAAGAATAGGAATAGGAATTACAAAAATAGTGACAGAAATTATGGCATAAATCCATCCGTCTGCATTGGGGTGTATATTGTGTGTGTCCTGGCCCCTCCTCCTCATTGTGATGCGAGCACCGTCGGAGTGTCATCTGATTTGCTGACAGCCTCTTTTGGCGGTGTGTCCGCGCAAACATTAAAGGAGTCACGCTGTCGTTCAGTGATTATCTCTGTGATCCTCGCTCTCTACTCTTCTCTGTGACCAACTTACACAAAATCTGCTGTGTGGACGCTTCTCCCATGTGGTGTTCTTCTTCTTTTGTTTCCGCGTGTTCACTCCTCACGTTTCTGCTGATTATCTTGTTTTCTGTTTCTGTTTCTTTAGTCTTTTTGTTCCTGAATCCTGAGGTCGTACAGCTTTACATCTTATTTAATGTGTGTGTGTGTGTTTGATGATGTATTTGAATCACACAGATCTGTCCCTGCTGCAGGACACAGTCACTGAATATATTATAGTTTTATGAAAGTCATTTAATTTTTATAGTCGGAATGTAGTAGTTGTTGAATTTTGAAACCTAGTAGTGTAACATAGTTTGCAGATAATACTGACTTTAATTTGTAAACCCTTAAAATGTATTTATGAAACAAATGATCTGCAATGTGAAATATAAAATTGATTACAAAATCGTGCAGAATATAAAATAATAAAGTAACACAATATGAAATACAAAATCTAGTATAAAGTAAAATATAACCAAGAAATTATCGTATTAAAATAAATTGAAATAATATAAAATAACTAATTTGAAAATTAATCAATACATTATTTGAAATCTGATAAAAGTGAAAAATAAAATGCTTAATAAAATATTGTTATAATGGTAATAAAATGGTATTAAAATTGGCACTTAATGTTATAGCTTAATACTAATAAATTATAGCATTTAGACTTATACAGTCAAATTTAGAATAAGATATACACATCAACACAACAACTAATCATTTGAATTAAAATCAATGTTTTCTCTTTAGAAAATCATAAATTAATGCTTTTATTTTCTTAAATTACCATCAGCTCATTTCAGGCTGAAGGAATGAGGTTAAATGACTAAATGCTCATTTATGGTTGAGGATGAATACAGGATTACCAGTATATGTCAGGTTGAAGGTGTGTGTGTGTGTGTGTGTGTGTGTGTGTGTGTGTGTGTGTGTGGGTGTGTGTGTGTGTGTGTGTGTGTCCTCAGGCCACAGTTTTTCCCAGATGAGATCTGATAAAAAATCTGATGCTGAAAAACATGAAGGCTTTGACCTATGTCAACTTTTTAAGAAGTACCAGGCTCCGTTTTGTGTTTTCAGTGTATATTTCCAGCCCAGTTGTACAGCCGTTCGTGAAATAGTCACAAAATTAAATGTACTGATTCGTGTACATAGACACAAATTTCCTTTTTTTTTCGTGATAGTCAGCACGAAATCAATTCATATGTAAAATAATTTTAACACAAACCGCAACCTTTTCCTGAAGCTAACTAATTGTTTTTTGTCACGTAACGCCAGTACTTAAGTTACATCACTTCCAGTGTTATTTTAACCCAAACCTGCGATCTTTTCCTAAACCTAACCAGGTTTTGTTGCCTAAGTCTAACTGGAATTGACACGTGCGTCATGTGTTGCTGCACATTTGTACGAAAACACATAAAAAATACGTTGTTGAAAGTCGTGCTGAGCGTCACAAAAAAAAGGAAATCCGTGTCTATGTACACGAATCAAATAGATTACATTTCGTGACTATTTCAAGAACTGCCGTGAGACTGTGTTGGTATTTCACAAAGTGGGACTTTTTGTGGCATGAATAGCGTCCTCTCCCCAAATGCTAATGAGGGTCTGGACATCTGCATTATCTGTGTGGCTCTAAGTGACTGTCCTCCCAATGTCTAGTGTTTTTTTAGATAGAGAAAAACCAATTCAAAAATAACTTGTAACTCATACATTTATCATCGTTATCGTAGAAGATTTTATCGTGTTTTTTTTTATTGCACGGCCCTGGTTAGAAAGTAGCGCTAGCCACCAGCCAAATGCTGGTAAAATATGCAAGTGGCTGCTAGATTTGCTTCACTCACCAGCCAAAAAAACATTGGTAATCTATTGAATGGCTGGCAGATCCTATCCAGGATTCTCCCAATAACCTGTTTTCTTGTGTGCATGTAAGCTTACTGATTAGCCATCCATCTCTGTACTCAGAACTGGCTGTCCTTTCAGCACCAAGGACAGCAACCACATCAACTGTTCTCACCAGGTTGACATAAAAACATTAAAAATACCCCAAAACTATCTGTCTGTTAATTGGATCAGTAGTTTTCAGTAGCCTAGTTAATCATGATTAATCGCAAATTAATCAAACATTTTTCATTTGATCCAAATGTACCTTAAAGGGAGATTTGTCAAGTATTTAATACTCCTATCAACATGGGACTGGGCACATATGCTTGCTTTATGCAAACATATGTATATATTTATTATTTGAAATCAGTTAACAACACAAAACAATGACAAATATTGTCCAGAAAACGTCACAAGTACTGCATTTAGCATAAACAATATGCTCAAATCATAACATGGCAAACTCAAGCCCAACAGGTAACAACAGCTGTCAGTGTGTCAGTGTGCTGACTTGACTATGACTTGCCCCAAAACTGCATGTGATCATCATAAAGTGGGCATGTCTGTAAAGGGGAGACTCGTGGGTACCCATAGAACCCATTTTCATTCACATATCTTGAAATCAGAGGTCAAGGGACCCCTTTGAAAATGGCCATGCCAGTTGTTCTTCGCCAAAATTTAGTGGAAGTTTGGAGCATGATTTAGCGTCCTTCATGGTAAGCTAGTATGACATGGTACCAATGGATTCCTTATGTTTTTCTAGTTTCATATGATACCAGTATCTTCACTCTAGCTTTAAAACTGAGCTCGCTACAACCTACGAATCACAACATTGACAGCCCTATTCATAATATAAAGAAAGTAGATGTGTGTGAGTAGAATGGCTGTCCGTGGGGATTATGCTTCACAAGGTACACAAGGAAAGAAAAGGCCACATGTGCGTCTCTCAGAGTTGCTGCGCATTGACACATTTATGGAAACGGCATATCTGTACTACAGCGTACAATATTTTAAACAATACTATCACCCAACATCAGTTTTGGACCTCACTGATGCTCTCGTGTCTGAATGGGAGCTAATCCCTGCAGCCAGGTTCAGAGGAGTGGAGGCTTTTATAGCAGCAGATTATTTGTCAACCGTGTAGTGTATCTCAGAATATGGACCATGTTTCAGTTCCTCACTTCCTCCTCTTTGTCTCTCTCTCTCTCTCTCTCTCAGAGCCCGGAGTGAGCAGGAACCTCCAGTTCCTCCAACGTCCATCCAGAGTAACGGCTCTGCTGGGAACCGATGCCGTGCTGGAGTGTTCTGCTTCAGGATACCCTACTCCAAGCATCCAGTGGAGGAGAGGAGAGGAATTGATCCAGAGCTGGTCAGTCCAACTGTCTGTCTGTTCATATTACACACTGGCCATGTTTAACCCACTTGATAACCAGCAGTATCTACTCTA
This sequence comes from Sebastiscus albofasciatus, assembly GCA_916701655.1. Lineage (NCBI taxonomy): Eukaryota > Metazoa > Chordata > Actinopteri > Perciformes > Sebastidae > Sebastiscus > Sebastiscus albofasciatus. The sequence continues at coordinate 67,483 of CAKAOI010046879.1, forward strand.
GTTTTGCCCAATAGAGTCCCACTTATATCCCAGAACCACTGGGCTTAGACAGGGTAGGGGAGTTTGGAAGTACTGATGGACAGACTAACACATTGTTGGTTTGGACTTTTTCACTGCATTTGTTTACAATGAGAAAATTAAGCATCCTTCAAGTTTGAAAGCTATCTTTATCAACTGATAAACATGCTAAAAGAAAACTCCATCACTCTTCCTTCCTGTGTAGGAATAAGAAGTACTCTCTGCTGGTGGGCAGTAATCTGATCATCAGGAGTGTCACTGACGACGACTCTGGCAGTTACAGCTGCACAGCCACCAACAAGAACCACAACATCACCGCACAAGCAGAGCTGAGTGTACTAGGTGAGCCAACGCACGTGTTTTTTTTTTTTTTTTTATGTACTTTTGCCTTTATTTTGATAGTGACAGTAGAGTATGGAGGATGGAACCTGTCAAAATAAAAAATAAATAAGTAAATGATACGAAAAAGAATGTCATTAAATGTAGCAAAAATAATATTAGAAATAAATGTAGCCATTAATCAATTGATAAAATGTGACATAAATTGATATTTCAGTTTTAATTTTCTACTTTATTTATTTATCTTTGTATAAATTCCCTTATTAATTTCCCTTTATATTTATTTGTTTATTATTAATATAAAATAGTAATATATTTACTATTTATTTATTTATTTTTACATATAGTCATGCACCCTGACCCCATGATGACACCATTGAGTGACAGCCCCCTCATTTGCATAATGAGGGAGAAATGCATAAAGAACTGTAAAAAGAAATGTATAAAGAAAAGAATACAGAAATAAATAAGTTTGGGGAAATAAACAAGGGGTGAAATTAAAAATAAATATAACATAAATACAAATAAATGCAAAAATAAATTAATTAATTAAAAAGAAAATTAAACAGAAGAGTGAATAAATAAGGGAATTAATACTTTAATATAATATGGCATAATCTTAACCTTCAAAAAGGAATGAACAAAATGTCTTCACTCTCCAAAGTCACAGGTTTTCACACAGATAGAAGTGAAAGAGCACGCGCACCTTCAGTGCTCAGTATTGTGTGGAAAATAAAAGAATGAAGCTGTGTCACTTCTCTAAGCTCCCAAGGGAAGAAATAAAAAAAAAAGTCCTGACTGGAAACTGTTAACAGCCTGACATCCCCCAAAACAATAAAAATAAATAAAATAGAATAAAATCCCTCCGCTGACAGAAGCCCTCCTGTCTGCAGACACACTCTTCCAGAATCACATCCAGAATCAAATGCAGTCATGAAATATAAATTTGGAGCCCTCTGTTTGCTTCAGGAGGTTTTCATAAATACAATATGTTTGTATTTATTGTCTGACTGCTCCCCAGCTGCTGCTGGGTTCAGACTGATGCTGCTCATGTATTTAGGTGTGTTCGGCAGGAAGTCAGCAGGCTCAGCCTGAGAGGGCGTTCGGATTGAAAACAGTCCTCCACTAAAACAGCGTGAGGGTCTGTGTTGCTGCTGTCCTATATGGTTTCATATACCACAGACACATGAAATACGATCGATTACAGTAATAGCAAAGATGCTCTTTAACAAAAATGCCGCATTACAAGCTCCGCCAATGGTCAGAAATGGTACACACTTCCTGTCTCCTAAGTGGGCGTGGTCACCCTCCCATCACCCCCCCACCACTTTCAGAAGTGATGTGTGAATGGATGAAAGCAGATTGGGTTATATTTGCATTATGTATTTATATTTTCTTTTGCTAACATTAGATATTTACACAGCTTACTGCCATATTTAGCATTACGAAAGCACGAGTTAGCTAGGGCAGTGGTTCCCAACCTTTTTCCTTAGAGGACTCCTTTTCTATCATTGAGTAAACTGATGACCCCTGACTAAGTGACATATTTTATGGATATTTCGTATTATATTCAATGTGTAAGGGATAATGTACAGGCATCGCCCTGAAGGGGATTCTTTCACAACAATTACCCGCTAGTTATACATTATCCTGATTATTACACGGCTACTTACTGAAGAAATTAATATTTGACACAAAAACGGTACGACATCAGAACTGCGCCCATAGCAACGGTCTGCTATACATAGCAACGGTCTGCTATACATAGCAACGGTCTGTTATAAAGAAAGTACAGACCGCAGAACGCCGTGATTGACCAATCAGAATCGAGTATTCAACATAGCTGTGTAATAAATAATAATAAAAGTACAGAGCAACTGATAAACTCTACAATCAACCCTAATAGTGAATGCATAATTGCAGTAAATTTGTGTAAAACGAGCGATTTGGATGAATTTTGAGCAGATTATTTCCTCTGAATATTACATCAGAGATGAGTTTGTCTGTTATTTTCGGGGACTTTTAATACAATTCTCTGTGTTGTGTATTTGAGTGTAATTTTTAACAATCATTCATATTTAATAGGCCTCTTTTTTGGCAAATTCAGTGTTTTCTTCTCCCTGACGGCCATTGTTCTATTAGCTATTTGGTTGTTTTAACTGTGTACTTTTCTAATGTAGGACGAGGCTGTTAACAGAAAGGGAAGGCTCTGTGAATATAGATTGTGTTCAGGTCTACACTGTGCCCTTATCCTGTGAGATTTGTTTTAAGATTATAAAACTTAAAAAATAACAATTTCATTTAGTTTTCTTCACAGAACTGAATGAAATGCTGGGATATAGGCAAACTGTATATTTAAAAAAAAATGTTGTCTTACACCCCTTAAAATCAAGAAAGCATTGAAACCCCCCAGTGAAGCTTTGGCGACCCCTAGTGGGGGTCGAGACCTGCAGGTTAGCAAACGTTAGTTGCCAGATCTTGCGAGAGTGTGTTGCCGAGACAGAGAAAGGTCCTGAAGTTAAATTTTCTCCTGATCCATCTGTCTGAAAAATGCCATTTTAGCTTCAGAATGTTTGGAAGAGATGTGTGGTTTGTGATAAATGGGTCCAATATTTACTTTGGTGACTTTGGGGTGAAGGAATCAGTCATAATCTGTGTTCACATTCACTTCTCCCATTGAAGTTAATAGACTCAGGACCTGCCGCTAGTCTGCTAAAGGGGCAGGGCAGTGGCCAAACTGACTCTGTTGATAGATGTAGTTTGAAGTCAGACAGGGTTTTAGGGTTTTTCACAGTGTGTTGTGTTGAGGTTCCATATTTTGCCTGAGGACCCTGCGTCCTTTTGCAGGAGCCCTTTGTGTTGGCACCCCTGCAAGAAAACTTTTCTTGGCGAGTAACTTTCTCTGAAGTGTATTCAATTCTCTAAGTCAGTGGTTTTCAAAGTGGGGTCCGGGGACCTTCAGGGGTCCTTGAAGGGGTTCCAAGGGGTCCCCAGCTTAAAGGGGGACCCTTTTATTATGCCTGGGCATCGTGTTTTTGGGTTGGGTTCTTGTGAACACCATATCTCAGGAACACCTTGAGGGAATTTCTTGTAATTTGGCACAAACATCAAGTATGAACTGATTAGATGTTGCTGGTCAAAGGTCAAAGGTCAAGGTCAGGGTGACCTCACGTCCGTCCCATTGTTGTGAATGTGAAATCTCAGGAATGCCTGAAGCGAATTTCTTCAAATTTGGCACGAACATCCACTTGGACTCAAGGAATGAAGTGATTCGATTTTGGCGGTCAAAGGTCAAGGCCACTGTGACCTCAAAAAACCCGTATTGACCATAACTCAAGACTTCATCTGCTAATTATGACAATTTCACACACATGTCTAACAGGATAAAATGATGAAGCAATGACATTTTAGACAGACATGGATGTAAATTACAACTTCGCTGGCGGAGGCATCCAACCGTGAGGTGGTAATTCTAGTTTTCACTATGATTCCATCCATGACTAACACAGTGACAGACTATTTTGGTCATGGTTTCATACACTTTCTTTAAATACACATCTAAAAGCAAAAATCCTATCAGATGGGGGACGCTGGGACAAAATCTTGTCATGAAATGGGGGTCTAATTCGTGTCAGTTTATGGGTCCTTGATGTGAAAAAAGTTTGGGAACCGCTGCTCTGAGTAACAAGGTCATTCGTCCTCGTGATGTCAATTTAATAGCAAATGTAACGATGATGGTGACATAGTGATGGATTGAAAGGGATTTGTTGAGACAAACTATCTGAGTAAACATCTGTTTGGGTCTTTGAAATTGATGACTAGCCTTGATTCTACTGTCAGTATTTGATGCATTACTGTGGTAAGGGAAGGACTGCTAAGTCATATGAAGAGCATGACAAGTTATTATCTCGTGCGCTCGATGTAAAAAATGTCTTGTTTTGGGGCTTTGGGGGCTCCGTAGATGTTGCTCCCAAATTGATATACAGGGCTTATCACCAGACAACAACTACATCAGATCTGGGTTTTTTTTTACTTTTAATGAAACAGAAGACAGTATTTTTTTTTTTTCTGCCAGCAGAGAGTTGAAATCAAACAGAAGCAGCTGTTGTTTGTTCGACTCTCGGGAGAAAATCTGCAAATTAACCTTCGGGTGTTTCCAGCTGGGCCTCCCCGCTCATCTCCGTCCTTTCATGTCTTTGTCTCAGCGTCCCCTCTGAGTCTGTCCCTGTGTTCGCATCACATTCATATTCTGTTTACACTCTGCTCTCAACAGTCGCCGCCTGCAAACATCACATGATGTTTACAATAAACAGGAGGAGTCTGTGTCTGAAATACAGCAAGTGCTGTGTTCTGACATGTTAAATTAGTGGCTCGGAAATTTGTTACTGCTCATCGTAACATATTTTACTGCTTCTCAAACTCACTCAATGTCTCTGAACAGTATTTTTAATAGAACAATAACTTCAATAGCCACTGCACACTTTAGAATGGAATTGCCAGTTTCCAAATTTATGGCAAATAGACGGCGACTAATTAACTAATATTAATCATTTTCAAAGCAGCCACAGTCAACATGTATTATTTCACTTTATTTAGTAGAATGAGTTGGCAACGTGTGATGTTGAACTTGTTTATTTGTATATTCAAGTGGCACATTTCACTTCTTTTCCTCTTTGATGCAGAATAAAGGGTGGAACGGCTGTTGGTAGAAATATATGTATAGATCCACGTGTATTCTATAGTTCTCAAAACATTTCACAATAAATCTCAGACTGAAATAAAATATAAATCTAGGATAAAAACAAATTCAAGGCCTTCCCCTTTTCTCCAAAAATGTTTTTGACGCATGTTGACGAGGGAAAATAGAACAGTAAATGGATCCAGACGGGGCCAATGTGCAGGCTTTCATTAAACACTATGGGTGCAGGTGTTAGTCCACCCTCACACGATGTCCTCCGTGCTTGTTTGATTTTTGAGGCCATGCTGAGCTGATGAACTAAACACAAAAATAAACCTTATGACCAAACCAAAAACCCAATTACAGAACTAAAACATTAAAGACTTCCATCCAAACAAACACAAGTTATGCAAACAAAGAATGATTAATTTATACCAAAATGAATCTACCGACTAAAGACAAAAGCCAGATGGTTGTTAGTGGGTTTTTCCTCCAGTGGGAAAGGGGCTTAACTCTATCCAGAGTGAGTAACGTGTCTTCGCTGGCCTCCATCACCAGCCCTTTTCCTAAAATCCACTGCCAGTCAGTGAATAGGTGATGCAGATCTAGTCACCGTGTGCCAATGGTTACTGAAAAGAAAGGATGGAAAGGAGGAAGGAAAAAAAACATTAAATCAATTAAAATAAATCCTATATTTAAAGCTGATATGAAGCTGACGTGATCACATGGAGGCTGATGCAGTAGATTTTCTACACTTCATGTTTTTTAATCTGTTTTTCTGTCATTTCTTCACATTAAATGGTCTTTGATAATACATTTCAGAGCTGAAGCACAAGGATTTAAGGTTTTTCTTATCATGACGAGCCTGCAGCTATCTGAATACACTCTGGATTTACCCATTCATCCCTCCATCTGTCTGCCTTTTATCTCTCTCTGACTCATCTGCAAATTAAATATATTTGATAAGGCAAACGGTTCACTTACATGCTACATTTACACACTTTCTTTGCATATTTGTGGATTTTAGTGAAAGGATGACAAAACATATAGATACACACACACTCACAGGAAATGTTAAAAGTTTCAGTCATGTCATACTCTGCTGCTCTAAGTTTCTCTTTTTAACACTGATGTTAAAGAATATAATATCTATTCGCTTCTCCTTTGCCATTTTTTCAGTTACTGTGAAGCTACTGTCAATGAAGCTCGACACTTTCTGTATAGAGGTTTCACATTAAAAGCCTTCCAGGTTAAAGGCATAACCCCTACACTTTTCTGGTATGCTTTTGATGTGAAACATTTGCAGGAAACATTGGCAATAGCTTAACAGCGATCGAAAAGTTGTAAAGTGGGAGCGAATGGAATTAATGAGGGAATGAAAACAGTATTTTGGAGAGGGCTATTATTTGAAACTATTATTTGAACACAGGCTTTTGTTTGAATTGTATGGTTTATGATTCAGAGGGTGAAAAGACATGTTTTTGTTACTCAAGAGCTATGAAAGTGAACATCAAACCACTAAACTAAACCACTGTTAGAAAGGTTGGTGCTTCATGTTCATCCAGAGCTTTATATAATTCAAATATTTTATAATTCAAACCTCCCTTTGGCAGCGAGAAACCTCATTAACCCTGCATCTCTTTGATATATATGCTGTATATATTTCACATTTTATTTGACATAAACACATTTGTATCTGCCGATTACTCTTAACAATTTTGGAATTGAATCCCACTGTTTATGTCCTCAAAGATATTTCCCGTTTTACATTTACTGAGGCCAAAAGTCCACCAAGAACATGTAAAAGGACTTCAACAGTGTTTATTACTGTTTAATGCTTCAGTATAACCTATGAAAACCTATAAAAATCCTACAGATGATATAGAAAAATTGCATTTTGATGGAAAAGTTGGCTGTTGTTGGACACATGACAAGCTCTCTTCTCCTGGCTCTGTCTTACATTTACATTAAACTAATAAAGAAGAAATATGCTGTGCTAATATGCCCCATTACACTTTTTCCAAATGGAGGCAGTTAGATGCTGATGAATATCCACAATGTGGTGATGTATGGAGGTGTGTGTATTCTGACTCCACAGGGCAGTGACCATGATTAGATGATTAGGATAACGAATGTGTGTGTTCTTTCTCATAATAATGAGTGCAGCCCGGCTCATTAGCCGGTTCCTGTTAGCAGCTTAATGAAAGCAGCGAGAAACATAGCCAGCACTACAGCTATCAGTCATATTCAGTGTGCTGCTGACAGCGCTAGCTGCTGGTGGTAGTGCTGGATGCTAATGGAAAAAAGGACAAGAGACTGTCCTGTAACCAGAGTCACAGGGCTGACCCAATACAACAGCTCATATCATCATCACCACATGTCCAGCTGCTTACAGTGTTACCAGTTATAATGTTGTCATACGGGTGTTACAGTGTTGTTAGGGTATTATAGTTTTGTCATGAAGGAATTACAGTGTTGTTAGGGTATTATAGTGTTGTCATGAAGGTATTATGGTGTTGTTAGGGTATTATAGTGTTGTCATGAAGGGTGTTACAGTGTTGTTAGGGTATTATAGTGTTGTCATGAAGGTATTACGGTGTTGTTAGGGTATTATAGTGTTGTCATGAAGGTATTACAGTGTTGTTAGGGTATTATAGTGTTGTCATGAAGGGTGTTACAGTGTTCTTAGGGTATTATTGTGTTGTCATGAAGGTATTTCAGGGTTGTTAGGGTAAAATGGTCGCACTCTGGAGCCTTGTAGGTGATTATCATTATCAGGTTAACTTTAACCAGGCTGTTGTGAGTACATTTATGACATCAGTCTTTAACTTGCATGTGTAATCCAGTCACTTCAAACTGTGACATCAGTAATAGACTCCCCTCTTATTTCCCTCAGCACAGTGATGTACTCAGGGAAACACACTGACACTGTTGCGAAAGTGCAACCTGACACGTTTGAGTCCATTCTGTGGTGCAACCACTTCTGACCTGAAGCTTTACATGCTTGTATTTGAAGTAAGAGTGGTTTGGTGTTAATTGAAACACTGCTAATGCAGCTACAATTTCACAGCAGTCGATCAGACACACGCAACTAAAACACTAAACACACACACACTCTTAATTCACAGCAGTAAAACAGTCTGTTTTAGTCTGTTGTTTTAGTCTGCGGCGATTGTCTCACTTCACTGTGGATTCATGAAGTCCCTCTCTAGGAAAGATGACACACACACACAGACACTTCTGGTTGTGGCCTGCGGGGCTCCTCTCCTGATTAATTACAGGCTCTGTGAATTACTGTGGGTGTTTTAGAAAACATTTAACGAGCTGCCAAAATCCCCCGCTGGGCCACCGGCCGGCCTGCTGCCGCTCGCCCAAAGACACTGAGCCGCTGATTGAAAGACATGAAAGAGAGAGAGGGGGGGGGGGGGGGGGGG
>CAKAOI010046879.1:75971-132273 GCA_916701655.1 Sebastiscus albofasciatus
GGGGGGCCCCCCCCCACAGAGCTCCTGTAGAGAGAGGGAAGTCTTCACTAACACAGAGGGAGGATTTAAGTCCGTCAATATGTCCACCAGTCCAGCCAACACCCGGACGTCTACAGCCAATCAGAGCAAATAAACTGCCAAATCTGCTCTCAGATATTAATATATGGAGTTGTTTCTCTGTGTCTCCATATTGGATAAAAACACAAGCTGCTTTTAATACAAAAATAACTTTAATTCAATTTGAAGTATCATGGGGAGTTAGAGGGAACAGAGAGATAAATATTTCTCAAAGCTGTAAGTGAGGACACAGCATTACATAAAAGCATAATATAAAGGCTGAAAGTTAGAACTGTCACCTCACAGTAATGATTCTACCAGATTACATTCAGTTTCATCAGATTCATCTCTGTGCCTCCTCCGAGACACAATGCGGAGTCCAGGATGTGTTTAGCTTAGCTTAGCACAAATACTAAGCAAGGAGAAAGTTAGCAAGCTCCAATAATAAAAGTTTAAGCCCTCCTTCCAGCAACTTCCAAAGCTACAGTATCTGATTTACATGGTTTCATCGAACAACAATTGATCTTTTTATTAGATAGCTAACTTTAGCTTTCCGAATTCCTTCATCCTTTCTTTGTTCTTCTTTTCTCCCTTTCTATTTCTCCACTCATCCTTCATCCCCAAGTTATACAAAGTGCTTTTTTTTAAGCAGGCATTTAATTTGATAAGTTGAAATGAAAGTTGTCAGTGCCTTTGGGGGAGGGGGGGAAACTGAGTCGCAGCTGGATCTGTTTGGTATCCCTTCGGCCTTGATGTAGCTTTGACATATTTATTTCACTGTGTCTCTGTGTTATTGAACAGTGAGTCTGATGACACAGGAGACAAAGGCGAGGCAGATGTGATACTGAAGGAGAAAATGTTTACTAGAAATGTTATAAAACTACATTACATAGAACATTCTGATCAAAGTATATGATGACTATTCACATGCTCTATTATGTCTCATAAGTTATTGCAGCAATTTTGGGGTTGATGCCAAAATTTAACCATTTTTTACCAATTGAGAATTAATAGAAAATATCAATAATCACTCCAAAATACCACATTAAGACACCAACACCTTGAGGAACACCATAGAAAAAGCCATGCTGTGATTTTGTATCAAAAAACTTTTTTGCCGATTGGATGGCGAGCACTTCTGTTCTGGAAACTGCTTCTGTGCTCTACTATATTCTGTCGGTACAACTGTATTTTATTACAGTATATCTTTTATATAGGTTACATATCTACAGATTATCAGACTAGGCACGCAAAGTGCATTATTATCATACTGTCGGTGATGTGTCAGTGTTTTTGTTTCGGTGTTATGCATAGAGCTGACACTCGCCTGCCCGGCTCTCATCCCTGGTTCTCTGAAGCTCTGTACCCGGCTGTTGCCTGGCAAAGGCGGCATGTCAGCGGCATGGAGGTCCCCGGGGAGCGTCGTTACAATAACCTTATATTTTTATGTTAATAAAATGTACCTGAATTCACTTGTACCCAAATATTACTACTGATGTTCCTGTAATAATATGCTGCAACGTCTGCTGTATTAGTCGTGTTTACTGTGTGTTTATTTGCACATAGAGCGGGGAAGTGAGATCCGATCACTGAACAGGGCCTTAGAGGGCTCTGATGATGCCTTGTCGCAATTATTTGGAGAGACAAATATGTATATACAGTATACGTATATACTGTATATATTAGTTTATTGATTCTCCTGGATACAAATAGAGATAATAGCTCTGCACAATAACCCAATGTCCACTAAAAAAGCCATGATATCCAGGTGACAGTATGTAGCTCAGCTGAAGATCTTATACGGCAGTTAAAAAATTACAATAGTCTTCATTTCTTCATCCTCTTTTGTCTCTGAATCTGTCTTTCTTTCTCTCTCAGTTTCTCTCTATCCGCTCCTCCCTCAGATAATCAGCATCTCTTTATGAACTGTCCAGATGTTACAGATTAAAGCGTCGCCGGTTCTTCGCTCACGTATGTTCAGACTGCTTAATCTGTCTCAGTCTGTTCACGGTGCCGCCGCTGCTGCTCATTTCTTTCTGCCTGATCGCAGGTTTTTAATGCGCCCGCCGAGTGGTCCCAGTAGTCGAATCAAATCATCTTGACCCGTCCTTTTTCCCTTCATGACTTGATTGCGTTCAAATCCTGGATTACAAAGCTTAAGAGACAAAGGACTTAACGTGACTTTTCAGCATGACCTGACCCCGACAGGACCGAGCCGCTCTGCGTTTACTACCCATCATGCTCCGTTTGAGCTTAAAGTCATCATCAAATATCACTCACCACGTGCGACCTTGAGGAGAAAACGCCTTCCTCAGGTTGTCCTCAAAAGAACACTCCTGAAAGTGAAAAGCGTGAGTTGATCAGTTACAGACATCTGTTCAATTTTTACCATCTGTTGTCATCTCTCTCGGTGCTGCACATTGTTTGGATGTTTGGGACCAATCTTGGGAGATATCCCCGTTCCTTCTCGCCGGTCAGATCGCCCTCCATTTCGTTTTCGTTTGCTGTCCTTAATCCTGCCATCTGTGTGTTCATTTGTTTGGGAATTGATATTATGTAGAATAGCACTCACTGCTGGTTGGAGGTGAATTTAGAATTGAAGGTTATTCTGATGATTCTACAGTTGAAGCGCAATCTCTTGTTCTATATCAGATTTTACAGTGCAACGATTTTTATTTCCGTCCTTCCTCCCCTCTGTCCTTACCTTCACACAGGTAATATGTACACTCAGCAGCTTGTTTGACCTATGACCTCGCGCTGCTCTCTCCCAGTCTGTGTAATGTCACATTTTGTCAGCGTCCTCCTTCCTGCCTGTTTGTCTGCAGCAATTACGTTCACGTCGGCGTCACCTGTTCGTCCGGACAGACAGCTCCAGCTGGGACGGACAGGTGAGGTCGGCCTCGGGTGTCTCGGCCCCGGCTGCGTCTCTCCGCAGGAACACAACTGCAGTGATCTGACAGGATTTGGGTTGGGGCTGTCGGACAGCGAGGGCCACGGCGAGCTAATTAGACGTTATATATATCCAGTGTGTCATCCCGCAACGATGGCCACCGCTGCCATTGCAACCAGCTGGAAGTCTGTCTTCCTGCTGGGAGCTGCAGCCGAGGACGAAACCATCAAAACACAGCTGTCCTTTATTTCTGTGTTCAGACTGCAGAGAACAATCAGTCGGAGACTTTTTCATCAGTGATAAAAACAGTACAAAACAATGACAGGGCTGGAGTTATGTAGCGTTTTCTTTACCCTTACCTAGCGGAGAGCGCCCTGAGTTCATATATTTATTTCTCTAGTTTAGTCTAGCGTCACTGCTGCTGCTCAACACAACCCGGTCTCACTCCCAACTCGTCAAACACCGCCGATTGGGCAGCGTCCCTCGGCATCGGAAACCGACGCACGGAGGCACCCTTTAGCAACAGTATGTGACGAACCAGGCTGTCGACTAACTCCAATGTAAACCCACCCGTGGCGTTATTCAACAGTCGGAGCAAGTGATGTAGTATTAATAGGGTGAGAGTCCGTACAGGGCGGGCGGGAGTGGTGGTGGATGGGTCAAACAAACACAAGACTTTCAACCAGGAGACTGGTGAGCTCTCTCTGTAGTTGAAAGTAAATGAAAGCCTGTCCATTACTTTTCTGGGTGTTCCCTGGTGTTTTGACCTTCAGTGATGCTGCAATCGCTCCTCCCTCCGCTCTCTTTGTGATGAAAAATCATTTCACCTTAATTCTGTTCAGAAATGAGAGCTGTGGGTCGGAGCAGGATCAGAGGAGCAGGGCTTAAAGAGAGCACTATTAACCGACTCATCCATGGTAGACTTACAATAAATAATCGTAAAAGTTTTGTTTTCCAGTTTCACCCTAAGCACTGGCGGCTAATTGGATTACTGCGAGTTTGAACAGTTGAACTCAACAACTAAACACTGTTAAAGTTATATAATCATTGATATATTAATTGTTTGTGTGTCAATCTATATGATGGAAGCTAGCAATCTTCAGCTGAAACACACAGTTAGCTCGTAGGTTAATAGCAAACTTTCCAGTAGCTAACGTTAGCTTGCAAGCAGGCCCATTCGAGACAGTGGGTGCTGGCTAGCTAGCTTGCTATAGCATAATCATCAGGGATTTCGAGGGGCTGCGGCAATTTCTGTCCACTTCTTTCTCAACAGTTTTTCTTCTTGTAAATTTCCACCAGGAGCAGGATGTGACATCACCTCAAAGGGAATCTAGTTGTCTTGTGAACAGTGACCCTGCAAGATTCCCAGTCTTTACAAAATATTATAGTCTGTGACTTTAGAAGTGAGAGGGTGTCATACTTCAGTCTTTTCAAAGTCTTTTCAAAGTCTCCTAATGTGTGGTAGGCATTAGAGGTAGCCCTGCGTGTCCTGACTCATGATTACACGGGTTATGCACAAATTACAGTGCAGTGCGTAGGTATAAGTACGAGCAGTGAATGAGAACAACCTGATTTCTGACATTCTGTATATTTTCATTCTGTCGTTACCTCTATGTAGGACAGACCAAAACCACATACCGATGATTTAGCTATCTTGGGGACGCCAGCAGTTTCCCCCTCATTGCTCTCTAAACTCATCCTGCTCTCTCAGATCTGTCCCTGCCTACTTCCAGATCTCGATTCACAGATTGATTACCGTTCAGGTTTGTTTTGTGCTCGCTCAGTAGTTCTGTCAAAAAATGAATCTAAAAAGTGCAGCGAGAGATCAACTGCAACAGTTTAATTCCTGTAATGAGGAGCCGTCTGTTAGGAGCAGCAGACCGTCTCAGTTTGATAGAAGATAGTTTTTCAGTGTTGGTACAAAAATCAAGGACTTCTTCACTGACGGAGAGAAATAGAGTTCTTTCAGCTGCAGAAAACTAAATAAACTGGTTATACAAATACGCACAGAAGACGCTGCATAAAAAGACTCATATTCAGACTGCTTATTGCTTGTGGATATCACATGTTCAAAACCAGTTTAGGCAGTCTACTGCATGAGTGGGTGGAAAGTAACAATTCTGAATTAATTCCACTCCACTACATTTAAGAGAGATATATTGTAGGTTTTGCTCCACTTCATTTATCAGGCAGCTGTAGTTACTGGTATAGTGTATAAAATAAGTAGGATTGCATTAAAATGCTGCTTACATAAAAAAAAAATCCAATATAATATTCTATGATAATGTAAAACTCACAGGGGTCATTCTGCAACTTTAATTACATTTGGCTGACAATACTTTAATACTTTTAGTGAGGAAAACTTGTAATACTAGACATGGAGCAATTTTAAATTGTGTTAATACTACTTCTATTTTCTGTGAGTAAAGGAAAAACATGCATTTGTCGGGATATCTCAACCTTTGTTGCTTCGATTTTTGACCTTTCTTTTTAAAATCTGTCTCTTTTGAGTTCCACAACTTTATGGAAGTGCAATGCTAAATCGGTGAAGTGCCCCTTTAGAGGTACTGTTTGTAACTTCTTACACTTACACTCTTATAAATCATTGTGGGTTGGTGTCTCATGCGCGCTCGCATGTGGCTACGCTGTGAATAGACTGTGCTCTGGAGCAAGTAACGTTATCGTCTCCGACCGAAACTCCGGTGTCTCCCCTGTCCCTTCTGACGCGGTCGGGAGGCTGAAGCAGGACTTTTGCAGGCCACAGGTGTCGCTGTTAACAAGCAATTTCTGATTCTTACATAGAGTCCCTTTGAGTATATTTCAAAGCACCTAGAACCAAAACATGTTAAGCCCAAGTTATATGAAGTTTCTGGAGTAACCTCGTAACAGGGAAATAGTTTCAGAAGTTTGCATATATTTAATGCCTGTGATGGGAATGTTTTGCAAAACATCTTTCAGCAGCTGACGGCTACACAGTTGTAGTGTGTTTGAGCTGAGCGTCTGGCTCTCTAAAGCTCAGCTAACAGCAATATTAGCCCTTCACTCTTGAATGATTAGGCCTTTACAACCCGTTAACTATTTCACACCATGTCCACAGAGTGAATGATAAGGTGTGTGTGTGTGTGTGTGTGTGTGTAGTGAGTCTCCATGGATGCACTTAATGACAGATAATTGGTGGTTAAGTGCAGATATAAAGAGGCCGCTAACGAGTTTCTGTTCACACAAAGTGTGTTTAACTGTGACCGAGAGTGTGTGTGTGTGTGTGTGTGTGTGTGTGTGTGTGTGTGTGTGTGTGTATCTAAAGTTGTAGCTGTGTGTATGTGTGAGTGTGAATGTCCTTCACTGGGTTCTATCATCACACACACACAGCAGATGTTCATTGAAATGAACGATGGAGCTGATTTCCATTTGAATGCTGAGTGGAAGTTATTATGGCGCAGCTAGAGAGGCAGCATCACTGATACCGTGTGTGTGAGTGTGTTTGTGTGTGTGTGTGTGTGTGTGTGTGTGTGTGTGTGTGTGAGAGAGTGAGAGTGAGATCCTAGCAGCACATTATTCCTTCATTGTTTTTAAATTGTCTTTGTTTTATCCAAACGCATTAACTTTTTTTTATTATAAAAAATGCTGATAATCCAGGTGAGTGTGTGTATCCAGACTTGTTGTGTCTGGCGGAGGTCAGCTGGTTGTTGATGCATCTCATTACCATATGAATGGCTGCTCTCAGCTGTTTCCAGCAGGAAGTAGAATCGTATTAACACGCCATCCTGCCCGTTGTCGTTCGTATCACAAAGAGACGCCCGAACATGCGCTTTTGTTAACACATCTCCTCAGATGACCAGGTAATCATTGTTAAACTCACAGCTCTGCAGAAAAAAAACCCAAAACATCCAAACAATCAGTGGACGCTCAGGGAATTCCCCAAACACAACAAAGGCTACTGGGTAATCGGTCGCAGAGCAGTCGTCCTCCACAGTAAAGAGGGAGATCGTTGAAAAGAAAGAAATGCCGCTTTTCCTCTTTACATTTGTCTAAGTTTTGAGGAAACTTTTCAGGCAGGAAAGGTCATGTAAAGTAAAACTGTTGTTGTAATCCGTGCCAACAGTGGAGATTGTTCTATATATAAGATGGATTGGAGATACTATGTATTATGAAAACAGATTATCACCTTGTGTGTGACTAAATAAAGCCACAGGCAATAGGGCGATTTTTACGATTTTTAAATAGATTTTTTAATGATAGAATCGATATATTTGCTTCATTTGAGTTTATGCAGAGGTAAAAGAAAGTTATCCCTTTTATTGTTGTAGTCTGAGCAACGTGACTCGGCCGACATTACAACTGTAGAGCACCCATATACTGACATTTATGTTAAATGCATTCAAATGGCCCCGATGGAGCTGACCATGGATGTATATAGAGAATGGAGCTGAGAGCTAGCGATGGACTTGGCAAAGTTGGCGAAGTATACGTGTTTGACTACGTTTTCAAAATAAGGTGTTAACATATACGAAATACATATATGGAATTAAGAAGTATAAAACATTACATGTCTCTTAGAAATTAAAAAGAAAATACCACTAATTTGAGAGGGAAATATCTTTATTCTTTGATTTTTGGGTTGCTGGAAAAATAATAAAAAAATAGTGTCTAACAACGACTGATATATTTAACTTCAGGACATCTCTGACTACATACATGCTGAGAATCAAAATTTTTACTGTATGAATTTAGATATTTTCCAAAGTAAAAGTCCGTAGAAGTGTATGATTCAACTTTTTCCCATGGTGTAGTGTTAAAAATTGTATAAATCGCAATAAATTGTAATATCGAATCGCAATACTTGTAGAATCGCAATGCTTAAAAATTGCAATACATATCGAATTGGCACTCAAGTATTGTGATAGTATCGAACCGGGAGATAGGTGTATCATCCCAGTCCTATTGTATACTATTAGCATATAGTATGGAGTTGGAACAGAGCTGAACTTGTGGTTTGTAGAGAGACGTTGCCATCAATTTCAATGCATTCAGAGTGTTCTTGCCACTCGTGGACATTAGAGGAACTCAGCTGCAAAGAACCATGATTGGTTCAGATCTGTTCTCCCGTGTCTCTGGTGTTTAGTGTCTCAGACTAATTCCTGGACACGTGTAGTAGTCTGTGTTGTTTGTGTATTGCTGTGTAGTTGTTGGTGTGGTGAAGCTGCAGCTGCTCAGAGTTTAAAGGAAATCGTTAGCTCTTAATTAGAGCATTACTGCAGTGATAAAGTTACACCACCAGATAATGATGTATCGATGGGAGACACACACACACACACACACGACTCACCACCTCTACTAACTTTCTACCTTTCCTCTCTTTCCATTTCTTATCCTTTGTTCATCCATCTCTTATCCTATTTTCTCTTTCTCCAACACCATCTTTTCTTCTTTCCTTCACCATCTTTCTTTCTGTTGCTAAGTCTCTTTCACTTTTTCTTCTCATCTCGCTTCCTGTTCTCATGTCATCCTCTCTGTATCTTGGGTAACTTCTGTAGTCTGATGTAATATTTTTATGAATAAAAGCCTGCACTGTTATCTGTGTTTTTCCTCAAAACTTGTACTTTATATGAGCCAAACAATTCCTCTATCTCCGTCACCTACTCCCACTGATGCTGCGATGCAATTTGACATTTACCTTTCACATGCAGTGTTAATCACCAACATTGTTTCAGAACCATGGACAGTGCTGTTTGTTGTGTGTAGCGGTTGTGTGTGTAGGTGCGGCGCTGTCCGTATAAATGAAACAGGGCGGAGATCAATACACAGAGAGAGAGAGAGTGCACTGCAAGCCACAGACATATTAATTAATATTTAACAGTGCTCAGGAAGCTCTGACATCATGAATATGTGTGTGTTTGGACTGACAGTTACAGGACGTTCCTGGGGGGGTGTGTGTTGTGCTGACAGGGAGTATGTTTGTTATCTTGGAGCGCTGACAGTGTCGCCATGGCGCTCGGTGCTTCATGAGGCCCTTCAGGCTTCGTTCTCGTCTGTGTTGAGGCTCAAAATGGCTTCTGCCTCACATCTCTGCTCTCACAGCCACAAGCTGCTGCCGTATTTTCAAAGACAACGTTCAACGACAACAGAGCTGAAACATCACCCGCCTTACCCTCTTTCCTACTCCTTTACAATGTAGTGCGACAGTTTACCAGCATTCACATGAGCTCATAGACCAGGGGAGAGCCCGGGTAACTTTTGGGGTCTGATATAATATTTTTATGAATAAATGCCTGAATTTTTATTTGTGTTTTTCCTCAAAACTTGTTCTTAAAACGAGCCAAACATTATTGGTCACCATCACCCACTGCCACCGACTTTGTTGCTATGCAATGTGACATGCATTGTCGACGTTGTTTCAGAACCATGGACAGTGCTGTTTGTTGTGTGTAGAGGGTGGGTGTGTCGGTGCGGCGCTGTCCTTAGTACTGAACCAGAGCAGAGGAGATCCCAGACTCTCAACACCCTGAGCTAATGTCCTATTGGCTCTACTTTAATCTGTCGCTGCAGTGTTTCACTACTTAACTTGTTAGCTAACATTTAAATGTAGACTATGCGATGGGGGTGTTCAAGTGGTCCTCTGTTGTTGATGTGTTGTGTTGTTTTGTGTATTCCTGCAGTGCCTCCTCAGTTCCTGAACTACCCGACGAACACGTACGCCTACGAGTCCACAGACATCGAGCTGGAGTGTGCTGTGACAGGAAACCCGCCGCCAACTGTCCGTTGGATGAAGAACGGCGAAGAAGTCATCCCCAGCGACTACTTCCAGATAGTGGTGAGTCACACCGAATCCATAAATACATATATACTGTATATATATGGTTATTTTTTTTCTGTCACAAACTGTGTCTCAACATGTAGACTCAATGGGGTATTTTTCACATACTGATTCAGAGTTACATTCCACCATTCAGATGTCTATATAGAGTGTGTATACATACTATTCACTGTATATACAACTAAAAAAATCTTTAGGGTATATATTATATCAAGTTACAAGTGTACACGAATGCTTTCCAGTCAGAAAACAAATATTAAAAAGTACCTGAAAGTAAAAAAAAAACTTCTAATGAGAAACATTAACAGGAAGTGTTCATTTCACTGACAGTATTTTAACAACAGTGAACCAAGAAACGGCCAAGTAGAAGCGATCAGAATTAAATACTGCATGAAAACAGTATTTATGTTACATAGAGAGAAGTGAGAGCAGCTTGTTTGAGTATAACATGACGCCTAATCTGACATCATGACATATGATAATCTGGATATCATTTATAATCTGTTATCCCATAATCTACTCTAAAAAGATCACACACATCTGCCAACACACACAGCCAAACATTCCCTCACTCTCTTACACTATTTTATGATGGTTTTTTTAACATGTTCATTTTTGTATTATGATGTAAGCTAGATTTTGTTTTGTAATTGAACGTTTTCATTGAAATGTTGAAATGTTGTATGTGTGTGTTATTCAGGATGGCAGTAACCTGCAGATTCTGGGTTTGGTGAAGTCAGATGAAGGATTTTATCAGTGCATAGCTGAAAACTCAGCTGGCAGCTCGCAGGCCATGGCTCAGCTGCTGCTCCGAGAGCCAGGTAGGAATATACACACACACACACACACACACACACACACACACACACACACACACACACACACACACACACACACACACTCACACGCTCACACGCTCACAGCTGACACATGTGGTGTCCCTCTTGCTTCTCATTGAAAAAAACCCAAAACAACCTGCTATCATCACCTGTTGTCTTCATTCCTGTCATGACGTGATTTCCTCTCCGACCTCGCTGTATTTCCTGTGACATCACATCTGCACATCTTAATTTGCAACTTTCTGTGGTCAGTTTTATTCAATTTTTTCAGACTTTTTCTCACGTTGTGTTGCAGTAGCGAATATTGTTAAACAGTAATAAATAAAAACTCAGTTCTGATTGATTCTGTGTGACACAGAGCAGATTTTTAGGACAAACAGTTCAGAGTCTGACAATCTGAAATCAGCTTCGGTGTTGGTTTGTACAATCTGTTCATCGCCTTACAGACAGAAACATTTAGCCAGTGCAGTTGCTGCTAACTGAACATGCATCCATAGTTCTGTGCGGGTGATGAATCACCTAGTTCAGATAGTTCTTTGTTCTGACAGCAGAGACAGTTTATAATATCCTAGCTGCCAGCTATAATAATACAGTGTAGCAGTTTAATAACAGCAGAGATAAAAGAAACTGAATTTATTTATCAACAGATCTCATGTCGGTCTACATATCAGAAACACAAACTTCTGTTTTTTTTATCTAATACAGTTGTTTTTAATATGTTCCTATTGGATTATAATGCATAAATTGCAATGCACATGAGCAGTCAGACAGTTATGAGAGCAATCTGGCTTGTTTTATTTAAGCTGAAACCTACTGAAAGAAAATTGCAATTAGCGAAGGACAAACATTTGGCATATTTCCTCGAATGATAAATAGCCCAGCAGCTGTCAATACTGAAAACAAATAAATAAATCTAAAAGCACAAATGACTCATTTTGTCGCACAATTTAATTAATTAATTAAAGTGTGAAAATGAAGTAATTTCATTGCATGGAAAATATCATCAATTTCTAGTGTGTTTGCACATTAAAAAGATGCCTAGTGGGCTCCGTTTAATCATGACATGTATCTCGTAATTATGATTATCTCATTATCTCATCATTTGAGAAAATATGAGATTGTGTTACAGAAGACACAATTAAAAAAGTGACATGAGATTTGAAGTTGGCCCCTCCTTCTTGACGAGGGTTAGGGTGCTCGCCAGCAAGTGAAAACCAACCCCAGATTCACTCACTTTTTTCGCAGCTGTGTTCACCATTTTTGTGGCTCCCTCTTGCATGCGTACTTACGATCTGGCACCTGGTCGCTACGTTTTTAGAGGATGATGACCAGAAGCGTCCCGAACACAGCAAAATATGAAAAAAACAGGCAGATGGCTGCAGGGTCTCTTCAGATGCAGGCACCTCTACCAACACAGTCTCACGGCAGTTCGTGAAATAGTCACAAAATTGAATCTATTTGATTCGTGTCCATAGACACAAACTTCACTTGTTATTTATATATATATATAAATTTTGACATTCAGCACGACTTTCAACAACGTATTTTTTGTGCATTTTCCTACGAATGTCCAGCAATGCGTGACACAGGTGTCAATTTCTACTCCTGTCTTTTCAAAATATAACTACTTAGTTAGGTTTAGGAAAAGATCAACTTGGTTAGGCTTAGGCAACAAAACTACCTAGTTAGGTTTAGGAAAAGATTGCAGTTTGAGTTAAAATAACTCCAGAAGTGCTGTAACTTAAGTACGGAAGTTACGTGACAAAAACTACTTAGGTTTAGGAAAATAGCGTGGTTTTGGTTAAAATAACACAGAAAGTGGTGTAACTTAAGTACGGACGTTACATGACAACTAAATCAACTTTGACTTACGATTTCACACGGGACACGAACACCAGTCTCCTGGGTGAACGTCCTGTGTTTTTTGACCCACATACAAATTGATTTCCTGCAGATCATCACGAAAAAAATTCGAAATTTCTTTCTATGTACATGAATCAATACATAATATTTTGTGTCTTTTTAAAAAAATTGCTGTGCAACTGGGCTTTCTCTGTAGATACAGGCACCGCCACACACTTCTAGTGGGACATAAGGGATGATGAGAGGGATTACTTTTCTGAGTATATGCATTGTTCTTTGTAGGAAGCTCCTGCTCAGTAATGATTACATGTTACAGGAATCAGGAGTCATACATATGAGTTATGTTATTCATAATCACCGAAATCATAATTAAAATTGTTGATTACAAAAACAGTGACTGAGCAGCTTGAAGTGACAAATGAGCACATAAACAAAGTTTAAAACAGTTTTCTTTAGTTGAATGTTCTGCCATGTCATGTTTCAGTGACATCACAAAATGGTTGGTGAGTCCGCCTGAGTGAATACTTGAGCGCTAACATGAAGCGATGATTCACTGAGGAGGATGTGCTCTGTTCTGACGTTCAGTTCATGTTTCAGTCAGACTGAGTCGCAGCTGAGAGAACAGCAGGAGTCTGGTTTTGGCCGTTGTTTGTTGTGTTGTTGTGTTGTTGTCTGTGTCTGGGTTAAAATTCAGTCAGTCATGTGGTCTGACAGCAGTTACTACCATCTGACACACACACACACACACACACACAAACACACACACACACACACACACACACACACACAGATATGAAGATGTGCTCAGCCAGTCTGCAGAACATCCGAGTCAGCACAATAGAATCACTCTGCATCTAAATTGACCAGCGGCTCTGTGTGTGTGTGCGTGTGTGTGTGTGTGAGAGATGATAAAAAAGGGCAAGAGACACTGAGTACAGTTATATTCACACTGTATATTATTGTGGCTGTATTCTGGAGTCTGTAGGATCCTGTTTATGTGAAACCTGGATAATCCATATTCAGTGATATCCATAGCCAATAATTGAATTGCCATAGGCTGATGTGTTCGCTGTTTGTTTCATGTTAAAAAGCCTCCCAGCAGTTGAGTGGCCAAAACCGCTTCCCCTTTCTGCAATGCTTTTATTGTGAAACATCAGCACGTAGTGTTTATAAGGAAGAGCATCCTGTCTGACCAGACGCTTACCTGATATAATAGTTATCTACCTGGCACACACACACTTCTTAGCTAAGTGGCTAGCTAACCCACTGTGTTACTCACTGACTAAAACAAGCAACTAACTAACCACTTATCGAAACAACTAACTAACGCACTGGAGCGCTAACTAACAAACTAAATAACTAACTAAATGACTGATATACTAGGTAACTAGGCGACCTAGCTGACAAACACACTCTCTAGCTAAGTGACCAGCTAACTATTTATGTGACTAACTGACCAAAAAACAAAATAACTGTCTGACGATATAGCAGACTAGACAGCCAGCTAATCAACTAACAGAATAACAGGTATGTTATCCACTTTAACTGACACACATATTTATTCGCTAACAAATTAGCTAACTACTCGTTTGACTGACTGAGTAACTGACAAACCAACTAACTAACATACTAACGGAGTAACGTCCTTGTTAGAAGCAAACTAAGCAACTGAATAGCTAACATAGTAGTTAGCCAACTAACTAACTGCTTTCACCTGTACGACTTCATCTAACCTGGACTTTCTTTCTTTCTTTCTTTCTTTCTTTCTTTCTTTCTTCCTTTCTTTGTCTCTGCTTTAATCACTGTTCAGTGTGTTGCTTCTCCCCTGAGCCAGCGGCACAGATGGCAACACACACACACACACACACACACACACACACACACACACACCCACACCCACAGAGACATTAAGAGGGTCAGATGGTTGGTGTTATCGCTTGGTTACTATCGCCACAGGAACCGAGCATCCCAGCAGGCTCACAGCGGCCAATCAGACATTCCCACGAGAAATACAGGGCGGGTGTGTGTGTGTGCGTGTGGATGTGTGTGTGATTGTCAGCATACCACTTTGTTACCCTTGGCGATGCCAGGCCTCTTGATATTTGGAGTGACTCTTCACACACACAAACACACACACACACACACAAAAAATTATAGGATGGTTTTGTTCTCTCACTTACGTACTTAAAATCTCTCCAACGCTCATTTACACAAATATATCTTTCACTCAGGTAAAATGCCAGCGCGCACACACAACTGTTTCATTAATGCAGGACACATTCAGATGGTGATGCTCACACACTAGGTCTTAGTCTTGTAAATTAAACAGCATTGCTCAGTAAATCAATCACTCTCCTTTTAGATCTGGTTTGGCGTCCACCAATCCTGATTGTTGTTGTTGTAGTCACTTTAAGAAATAACAACTCTTGTATCATATATTTCTTGAATCAACATGACAAACGTTAAGATAACTGCTCCTAGCAAAGGCTACCGCAGCTTCTGTGACAACTGAAAAGGTTGTAGACAGGACAGATCAGTCACTGCTGATTAGAGCAAAATAGGATAATTGTCATGCATTTGTATTTTATTATATTAACCTATCATTTCAATTTCATTTTGAATAAATCAGTGTGTTTTGTCTGGTTTGAGAGAGACAGAAAGGTGGAGAGAGGTTGATGGTGTGTATGTTAAAGGTGCAGTGTGTAAGATCTGGTGGCATCTAGCGGTGGGGTTGCAGATTACAACCAACTGAAATTGTCCCTGTGTGCCAAGCGTGTAGGAGAAACGCGAATGGCCCTATGTAGAGCTAGTGTTTGGTTTGTTCATTCTTGGCTACTTTAGAAACATGGCGGCCGGCTCCGTGAAGAGGACCCGTTCTCTATGTAGATATAAATGACTTTAAGGTAACAAAAACCAGGGTTCCCATGCATAGTATGGAAAGATATATGTGTTTCCAGACTATATATATCAACGGCAACATTTTAGGAGGGAAGAACAGAATTAATACGTTCCAACCCTCACCTATGGTCATGAGCTTTGGGTAGTGACTGAAAGAATGAGATCGCAGATACAAGCGGCTGAAATGAGCTTCCTCCGTAGGGTGGCTGGGCTCAGCCTTAGAGATAGGGTGAGGAGCTCAGACATCCGGAGGGAGCTCGGAGTAGTGCCGCTGCTCCTTTGCGTCGAAAGGGGCCAGCTGAGGTGGTTGGGGCATCTGATCAGGATGCCTCCTGGACACCTCCCTTTGGTGGTTTTCTGGGGCACGTCCAACTGGTAAGAGGTAGACCCCGAACACGCTGGAGGGATTATATATATCTCGTCTGGCCTGGGAACGCCTCGGGGTCCCCCAGGAAGAGCTGGAAAACGTTGCTGGGGAGAGGGACGTCTGGTATTCCCTGCTAAGCCTGCTGCCCCCGCGACCCGGCCCCGGATAAGTAGAAGAAAATGGATGGGTCATTAGTAGGGTTATGTCCCTACCGTCCGTATGCAAACATAAGCCCTTGTAGCACAAAAAAATGTATAAGTGTTAAAATTACTGCCAAAAATGTTTTGGCTCACGCCCGCCGGGTGTTCGTATTTAAAGGCCTCTCCATCTCAAAGTCGCGGGCTGAATTTCAGTCCCAGTCCGCCTGATTGGTTAAGGATTCCAAAAGGGGCAAAAGAAAGATTGATGCAAACCTTGTGTAAATGGGGGTGGTGGCAATTGTAAGCCATATACAGCTCAAACGTCCTGTAGTCATGTCGCAGCATCCTCTGTACCAAGTCACAAAGTCTAATATGGTTTGAAAAATCGACTGAAAAGTCTGGAAATTTGAGTCAGGAAAAGTATTGAATTTTGAAATGGAAGATGTGTAGGAACCCTGAAAAATACAACGATTCTTATTATCAGGTGATTATACACTATAATGAAAACATAGTTATAAGTGATATATTCCATTTCTGCTGATAAACCCCCCTAAATGTTATATAGTGTTCCTTTAATATTCATACATAAAGGAAAGAGATTACCCCCATCTCTCTCTCTCTCTCTCTCTCTCTCTCTCTCTCTCTCTCTCTCTCTCTCTCTCTGTTTTACAGTCTCCTCAGTCCTCTCTTGTCCCCGCTGCAGTGTGGTTTCACTTAAATCCTGGTCTGGATCTTATCTGAAAGCTGGATCAGGATTTAAACCTCAGACCACTGATGTGATGTCTGTCTGTGGTCTCATCTTGTCCTTCTCCTGAACCCTACACTGTCTATGCATCTCTCAGAATCTCATGTTGAACACCTGAGGGTTATTTCTCCGTCTCTCCATCCCATCCTTCTGCTTCTTTCATCTCGTTTCTTTCATCAGTCAGAAAATTAGCCAGGATGCTGAATTCAGGGCAAATATGTGGGAATAAATGAAATAAACACCTTAAATATTTACTTGAAGTTCAGCTTCAAACATTGTGTATTTGATGGTGCTTTAAAGATCTATCTATCTATCTATCTATCTATCTATCTATCTATCTATCTATCTATCTATCTATCTATCTATCTATCTATCTATCTATCTATCTATTTATCTATCTATCTATCTATCTAAACCTGCAAGTAGTTTTGTTGCCTGAACCTTACTTTTTGTCGCATTTTTGTTTTGTTTTGTTTCTATTTACAACATTAATCACGTGTTTAAAACTGTTTAAAACTGTTTAAAACTGTGAGTTTTGTTGTATGGGAATGTAATTTTGTGGGAAACAGGGTTGCCCTCATGGTATTAATTAAAAGGAGGATAGGAGTTACGTTTTTTGACTGATAAGTAGGAGCATGAGAGGTGCGCCTCATATTTATCTCTATGAAATGAACTGTCTGACCCAGGAGTCACTTAGCAGTTATCATCTGTATTCAACGTTTAAAGCCGGCGAGTGTGATCTTTTCAAAAAAACGTAAAACATATTCCGCATCTTTTATATACTATTGGTATTATTCAACTTTTCAATGACATTCATGCTAAATAAAACCCTTTCCCTCTTCTCCAACTATTCCTACTACTTCACCTTCTTACACATTGAAGCCAGTAACTCAGTGTAGCGTCATCTTTTCAACATCCAGCATTCACACCGCAATTTCCTCAGATGTGTCCTTGTTGTCTGCTATGTTCAGGACTTTAATTGTTCCTTCTCTTCTTTTTCTAATTGGTTCCTTGTTGCTGTTATCATTTCCACTCCTCCTTCTGTCTGTCCTTATTTTTATTTTCTTTCTTTTTGTAGTTTATGTCCTTTCGTCTTCCCTCTTTGAGAAACTCAATCTAATTTGCAGCAGATTGTCAGCCTGCTGTTTTTCAGTGAATATGAAGGTGGTTTTTATTGGGCCAGTCCTGATAAAAAAAACACTCTCCTATGTTTTTACTCTTTGCTACGCTGTCCTCACTTGTGCTGTTTTCAGTTTATTTATCTGTTTGACTTTTTTGTTTTACCATTTTGTTGTTTTTGACCAGTAAAAAAAAACAGATTATGCGGAATTATGATGAAATTGAAAATGAAATTAGTTATCTTGCTTTCCATTATTATAGCATGACAAAAAAATTAGAAATGCTACGGTAAATTGCTGCTATACCAATATAAAAAACACATTACCATGTTATGATTACAGTAATAATGTTTCCATCTTTATTACCAAGAGCACTCTCCTTATCTTATAATTGATGGTCAAGTCCAGCATTATTTTAGGAGTAAATTAATTAAAAAACATAGACCAAAAGATGTTTTTAACCTGGCAGCAATCAATAAATCAAATGTTCTGATAAAAAAAAAGAAAAAAAGAATCTGATATCTGTGGCTGTCACAGGACTGTAATAAGCCCGTCCAACCAATTAGCTAAGAGTTTTCAGTAACGATGCTTTTGGGAATCACCTCTTAAAGTTAAGACAGTTGGTAAGATGGATTTTACGATACTTTTAACCTTGAGACGAACAAGCACCAGGATGAGGCGTGCAGGTCAGTTCTTAATTATCTGAAGCTCCAGACCCTTTTTTTAGTAATTAAGTCACAATGTTCACCTGCTTTAATTGTGCTTCATAGACAAGAGTGTCACCTAATGTCACCTTTAATAGCTGATCTGCCCATTTTACATATAATTTTGTTTATATGACTAGACCAAAAATACAACAGGACCTCTGACCTACTTATCAACTTGGTCAGCAGTTGCAGCAGCAACAGAGGCAGTGACGTACAACTCATGAAGGAAATTCTTCTTCTTCTCTGAGTCAGAATTCAGCCTGAGAATATTCACCAAAGATGTAGCCCACAGTGTCAGACTTTGAAAACTCCTGCTATAATATATTAAAAAAAAAAAATCAACAAAGAAAAGCAAATGAGGAAAATAATTTGTGCTGAGACAAATTCAAAAATAATAGGACAAATGAATGCATTGTGAATAACCCTCTGATACAAACAGCATACCCTTTTTGTCTTTTTTAGGGGGGGCACAGGGGGTCTTTAGAGGAGATAGCAGGTCAACAGTAGATGTCACATAGAAGTGGTGTACATCATCTGAAAGCTGGGAACCTGAAGATTAATTTGAGATGCTGCTCAGCACTGTGTGTCAAGTTCTTCTAGTCATAAATCAGAAACGTTAATTAATGAATTAGTTAAAATACATTTTGAAAGTTTAACCCGCGGGTCTTGGGGTTTAGTATTTATTTCTTTTTCTCTCATTTTCTTTTCCTCTCCTGTTAAATTAAGTATTTCCCTTTTTTAAAATCTTTTCTTTCTTCTATTCTTTTCATACTCTCTTCTTCTTTTTAAACACCCGTAATGAAAGGTGATGTCTGTAGACAGAAAGAGAGAGAGAGAGAGAGAGAGAGAGAGAGAGAGAGGAGAAAAAGAGAGATCCCAGATCATTTTCAGACTGCTGGAAGAGAAGAGGTAGAGGCATGCAGGATCAGGATGGATGGAGAAAGAGAGACAGAAAAAGAGGGGTGGAGGAGGAGGAGGAGGAAGAAAGAGAATAATAAAAGGAGAGAGGATAAGAGATAAAATGAAATCGCCCAACACACTTCTGTGGAGAAGATAGAGGGAGGATATGGATGGATGGAGAGAGAGAGAGAGGGAGAGAGAAGAAGAAGAGGGAAAAAAAAGAGCGAGTAAGCGACGGGAGGGTCAAGCGAAGGGCAGGGCGAGTAAGAGAGAGAGGAGGAAGTGTGTCAGCCATGACAGATTTGTATTCCACAGTGAGCGTCTGACCTTACAAACACACACACGCACACACACACACCTTATCTCTCACACACAGAGAAATGCTTTACTTCGTCACCTCCGCTCTCTCTCTCTCTCTCTCTCTCTCTCTCTCTCTCTCTCTCTCTCTCTCTCTGTCTGCACACACACACATACACACTTTACTCTACCCCCACACTACAACAGGAGTGTGTGTGGAGGGTGGGGGTATGGGAGTCTCTGTCTGTTGCCATGGTGACGGTAGCCTCCTCTCCTCTCCCATCCTCTATCCTGTGAGGACCAGATGAGTGTGTGTGAGTGTGTGTGTGTGTGTGTGTGTGTGTGACAGGTAGAGATACATATTAAGTGTTTGCCTGAGAGCACAAGGAAGAAAACCTGTGTGTGTGTGTGTGTGTGTGTGTGTGTGTGTGTGTTCTGACCATTTGACCAAATAACACAATGAAAACATTACTCACCTCACTTCCCACTCTTCACTGCATCCCTTACCTGTTTACACAAGTGATTGATTGAATACATTATAATCCTACGATCATAAAACAAAACGAGACAACGATGCTTTAAAAACATAGGTAAGAAACCAAATGTAATAAAAAGCCATAAATAATTATTTCTTGGTTTTCTCACTCTGAAACCTAAATATTTGTATGTATTTCTCTTGAACGTCCAGACTGATGGATAAGCCTGCTATGATGCTGCATTCATGCTCAGTGCTTGTATTGAAAAAAATGACTCCTCTAACAGCAAGTAAGCTTATGAATGCAGTGCTCAGTGTTGGCTCTAAGCTGTTCAGGCTGTTTTCATACACTGTTCGTATAGCTATCAGGGATGCAAACAAGTCGCTTTTTGGTGAATGTTGCTTGTTTTTCACATCAGTTTGGCTGGCTTGTGTGAATCGTCTGAATCCGAAGAGGGTTTTTTTTGTTTTGGGGGTTGGGGGAGGACAGAGACAGGCGGATTCGAGCATGTGTGCAACTTGATTTTACAGAAATACATGAAATGACCACGACTTCTTGACAGCACATTTCATGGTGGTGACACAGAATGTGTTAAAATAAGCTACCGCCACTACGGCTGGTGTTTGTGTGTGTGTTTGAGAGAGAGACAGAGAGAGTTTGGAAGAGAAGGTGGACAACGCAATGTTTGTGTAAGTTATTAATAACTTACCTGGAACGCTACATTGTCACTTTTACAAGTGTTTATAAGTTCACTTTTGCATTTTATAAATAATAACGCTTGATAAGACACGGGATTAAAAACATGTTCCCCTTAAAAGTTTATTTTCCCCCTTAAGAGTACATTTAGTAAAACAGTACATGAACAATCATTTCTTGATAAACCTTACAGTGGAGATATCAATAGATGAATAAATATAATAAATAAGGTCTAATGATTCTTAATTACAAAAGTTCTGATCAGGAATAAGCGTGGTTTTAATCATTAATAGCTATTTACAGAGATACAAAAGCACTAAGGTGATGATCCTCTTCACAACAGATTTTGATTAGAGCAGTATATACATGTTAATTATTTTTTTTATGTAATTTGGAACTTATGTTGTACACTTGTATAACAGAAGTTGAGAATTATAAAGAATAACCCAGGAATGCTTCCATGACTGTATATTAGGTGAAAACTAATCACTGTAGTACACGTCAAAGTACCGAATGTTCCTCTGCAAAACTTTCCACTCCTTCACTTTCTCATCCTCCCTCTTATTTTCCTCTGCATGTTTCCTCTCTTTCTTCATCCGCCTCCCGTCTTCTTCACCGTGTCTTAATCTTCTATATTCTTTCCTCCCCTCCTCCTCAACCACCTCCCTCTCACCTCCTTCTTCTCCTTCCCCTTGTCCTCCACGTCTTTCTCCTCCTCTTCATGTCCCTCTTCCTCCTGACAGACAGGTTTTTTAGTGACAGACAGGTTGCAGGTCTGACTCTTTCTCCCCCACCTCTAAAACAACAAAACAAATCAAGAAACGGCAGCGATGTGTCTGCTGAGTGTCATTTCAATCCACCGCGAGCAGCGAGCGGCGACCCAGCGACGCCCAGACGTGTCTTCAAAGCACCTGGAGAGGACGGATTTAATGAAATTCAGCTCAATAACACCTGTTTGATATGGAGAGAGAGAGGGAGGCAGACAGAGAGTCGTACCTGCCTTCAAGATTCATAGCAATTCAAGTGTTTATATATATATATATATATATATATATATATATATATATATCCAAAATGCATACATTTGTCACAATACAATACTCTGTTTCAAAGCCAATATGATCTGATTCAGCCGTGATCAGCATTTTATATATTTTTTTATTTAAATTTTATATGAATCAGAACAAGAAAAAAAAGAAAGAAAAATCACTCTCGGGTCAGTGCAACCATTCTCACTCGTCAACACGTCGAATACCACCGCTTGGTCAGTACTAGGGATGCTCACACGCAGGACACGCAGCCACTTTCCCAGTAAAAGTCTCCACCGCACATTTAGTTTAGTTTAGCAGGTTGTCAACTGTGTGTCTGCCTGGCGTAACGATACTTTGTCTGCCTGGCATAACTTTAGCGAGTGGCCAACAGTGTGTGCTACTTTGGCAGGTCTAGCATTGCCGGAGGCTTCGTGCTCGCCGCCGCCAATGCCAACGCCGCCTTTCAATATAAACTTCCGTTTTCACAGGTAGTTAGATTTAGGCAACACAACTACTGAGTTAGGGTTAGGAAACGGTCGTGGTTGACGTTAACTTCACTGACTAGCAGCTCACGTGACTCACAGGACTGACGATAACGACGAGTCCCGTGACTAAAGACGTGACAAAATAAATCAACGTTACTTTTAGTTTCACATGGGACACACACGAACACCAGTCTCCTGCTTGAAAGTCTTGAGTTTCCTCTCAGTAACTTCACTGTCAGCACACAGATCACTTTCTTAAATGAGAAGCGACATTTGTGGCGTCACCAGCCTATTTTATGATTCTACATGCTCACTTTGAAGACAGCTAACGCAATCCCCTGTAGTCATTCGTATACAGTGAGCATGTTTTATTAAACTTTGAAATATTAATATTGTCAGTGATTTGCACTGGCATACATAGACTTTTCAATAAAAAAGGCATTTAAATACACTTTATTATAGTTTCATTTATCACATTCCTCTGCTCTAGCCTATTTCCAACTAGTGATTCTAGTTGCTTTTATTATGTTTTTGATTGCTGTTAAGCTGCTGTCATTGAAACTCAACACTTTCACGTTAAAAGCATCTCAGGAAAGGGAGGGATTATGCCCTTTACAGTCAAGGTGAATGAAGATAGTGTGAATTAACTTTATGTATTTCATTTTGACAGTTTGGTTTGGTTCACTGCTTTAGTTTTTGCTTTCTACCCTCCACATTTTCTCATAATAATTTTTCCACATCACTCTCCTCTTCTCTCATTAGATCACTCTTCCTCTCTCTACCATTAAAAGCTTTGCATAAAAAAGCCACAAAAGAAGAGAGGGAGAGATGGAAGACGAGAGAAAAATATTTATCTTCTCTCCTCTCATAGCACTGATGTTTCTGCGACATCGGCCTCTATCGATCGAAGAAAGTGGAAGGTCATCCATATTGTGTGTGCGTGCGTGTGTGTGTGCATTCTCGCCTATCGATCGGTTAGAGGTTGGAGGTTTGTACTTCACCGCCTACGCCTAAATGTGTCACCCTGCTGTGTGTGTGTGTGTGTGTGTGTGTGTGTGTGTGTTTATGTGTGTGTTGTCACTTCCAACATTGATCCCCTTTGTGATGAAACACCTTCCCATCAGCCCCTTCATCATCACTCAGTAGGAGGAAGAAAGGGGATTGTGTGTGTGTGTGTGTGTGTGTGTGTGTGTGTGTGTGTGTGTGTGTGCTCTTCACTTATTGAGTGAATCCTGCTGTTCAAAGAAAGCAGAACTCCAGGAATTGTTAAAAAAAAAGATAATTAACTAAACACCAACAGACTCCAATGCAATCCCATTTGCGGCGTTATTCGACGGTCGGAGCAAGTCCTGTGTGAAACTAAAAATAACGTTGACTTATTTTGTCACGCCAGTCTTTAATCACGTGACTCGACGGTATCGTCAGTCCTGTAAATCACGTGAGTCAATAGTCAGTGAAGTTAACGTCAGCCGCAACCGTTTCCTAACCCTAATTAAGGGGTTTCCTAAACCTAACTTCCTGTGAAAAAGGAGGATTATTTTGAAAGGACACTGTCCATGTAACACCGTCGCTGGTCCGTCCAAAATTAAAGCAAGACGGGTACCCCGCGTGCCGGTCTCAGATGCCAAGGGGCACTGACCAAGCGGTGGTATTTGACAACTTGAGAGTGAGAATGTGTTGTAATGGTACACAAAATCTAACAAAAACATGTTTCAGTACGTATAGCTCTAATGTCGCACGTAGGGTCATGCTTTGCTATGTTTTCGGTGCAGCAGGAAAAACAAAAGAAGTGCTCATACTTAAGACTTCCTCTGTTTTCAAATTTGACACAGTTCAATTTGACTTTTAACCAGGAGACCCGTGTTCGAGACCAGTTTGTGACGTGTTTTCTGTAGTTGTGTTACATTGTTTCCATACGTATTTTACTTAGTTTACTTACTTATTTTAAGCCAAACCATGATGTTTTCCCTTACCCTAACTAAGTGGTTTTCTTGCCTCAACCTAACTGCAAACGTTGGTGTGGCGTACAAATTAAACGCAAAAAGCGACGTACAAATGACACATGAAATGGCTCAAATGCATACACATAACAAGAGGAATGTCCGTGTAATGTCATGGTAGTTATACGCCTTCCCTCGAGACCGGCTTGGCAGCTTGTGCTCATTTATATAAATCAGTGGATTATTTCCCAACAGCTGCAATTCGTGATCATTTGTACAGGGCAGTGGATAATTCCTGAACAACTGCAGCTCATGCTCATTTACATGCTTATTTATAGTGGGGCTCAAGCACAGTAATAGATGCATTCAGTCGATGGCGTTGCAAATGAAAATAAATATTTGTTTTTCCAGAGGCACAATTTTGGTTCAACCATGTTGGCCCTCAGTTGGAGACTAATCTACACATGATGCATTCCATTTTTCTCAAAATCCAACACAGAATAACAAACAGTCTTTGTGTCGCCAGACAAATTCAACATTTCTTTAAAAGTTTGATCGAATCAACCAAGAACTCAAACTCCATGCTATGTTTCATTTTTTATCTTGTGCTGTCAGTCCAGGATTCTGTAGTAAAACTATTCAAAACATGAGGTATTAAAATAGAGTGAGATAAGAGGAGAAGGCTTCACATCTGGTAGAAAGCTGAGATAGGGAGAGTCTGAGGCAAAAACATCAGAGGAAGTGAGATAAAGCTGGATAAATCTGGTTTCACAGAGTTGTTACACACTGGGACACCAGGCAGCAAAAATCCTTCATATGAGTTAGTCTTAACACATTTAGTCACTCCTTAGTCTAGAGGAACACATCTGAACTGCTACTGGTTACATTTTTATGTATTATTTATTAACTTTGACCGTCATTGCTGGTGACCTTTCAATGAGATGACGGCTGTCTGTGATGTGACCTGGAGGCACCCTATGATGGGCGATGCCTAGCCCTGATCCAGGACCATGATACATACAGCAGTATGCATCCGGGAATCGGACATTTCACTACTCATCAACTCATAAAATGAAGTATGTGCAACATGCTGGAAATGCAAAGTCACTGAATGGTAGGAAATCGTTTTAGCGACTTATAAGTTGGTGAAAAATGATGTCATAAACACAAATTGCTCCAATCGGGAGAGAAGGTATTGCATTGAAGTCAATTTAAACCCGGGTGTTTTTCACTCACCATGTGGAGTGCTGCTCATCAGCAGTGTGCTCAGTGCTGGAAGATATAGGGCAGACAACGGTTATGTGATATGGCCAACTTAAATGGGGGCTCTTTTTATATAACTAAAAATGGTTATGCCTAGTACATTTTGAAGGAAACATGATTACTGCCTGGGTTGTGTTCACTCGCAATGCTTTTTTCCAGTCTGGGAACGTGTTTTGAGTTGCCTAAAACATAAAAATATTCATCATTCTTTAGTTTTCACAAGCAGAAATGAGGAAAACATTGTGAATGTTCTGCAGATTTGTTCAGTATGAATAATTTATACCTTTTCAGTGTATGTTCTATTGCAAATTAGTAGTATATAGATGTTTTTTTTCTTTCTTTCATTTCTATTTTCGATATTCCTACGCTACATTTTGCCTCTGCACTTTGCACTGGACTCTGGTATTTTAGACTTTTTGTGGTAAGTCAACCCGGTCTCATGGGGAGCTACATAAATGCCATATAAATATAAAGGCATGTCATGAGAACTCGTTCAAGCGTTTGTGCGTGTCATTGGTATGCCACGCAATCATCTGCAGGTTCTGGCAAGAAAACCACTTAGTAAGGGTAAGGGAAAACGTCATGGTTGGGCTTAAAATAAGTACGTAAGCTAAGTAAAACGTACTGAAACAACTACAGAAAACACGTTGCAAACATCAACAAAGCAACGTGCCAAACGTCACGTAACTTACACAACACAATACTGGTCAACAACGGTCTTAAACACAGGTCTCCTGGTTAAAAGTCTGGTATTTGTTGGACCCGCCCATCATAAGTGGTCTTTCTCTCTTTTTATACTACGCCACTAACTCTTACTGTAGCATTCATCCGTGGATGAGTTTACATTGCAGTTAGTACAGGATACTTGGCGTACAAACAACACACGGAAATTAAGAAAGGTGTACTTATTGCGTGCTAAACGCCTTGCGCATTACTGTGGCATTTATACGTCTTTTCATGCGAACTGGCTGAATATATTGTGGTGAATGTCAGCGTAGATGTGATTAAAAGGAAATAAGTAGTATGCTAACAACACTCTGGTGTGTATTAAGGTTAAAATAACTTGACTTTGTGTTGGGTTACACTCGGAGCTTGGATTATTTCTCAGAACCACTGATTATTACAGGCTGATAAGGCTGTTAGGTCAGCTCTCTAAGGTCCCCTCAGTGTGTGTTGTGGTTTTTTTGCACTGATGAGGGTCTCAAAGTTCGCTGTGTGACCTGTGTTTCCTGCTTTTGCAGTAAAAACATCAGGGCTCCAGACACAGTGAATGCCTAACACGGCAGAAAAACACCTGAAATTACTGCACTGTAACACAGCTTTTACCGAAAATGACACGCACACACAGCATACACAGCTTTCAGGTTCAATTAATGTATACACACACATACACACACACACACACACACACACACACAGCTTTCACAGTGAATTACTACAAACAGACACACACTGTCACAAGCAGCTTTATAGCTACAGACACACACAGAGCTTTCACAACAAATTAGACAACACATACACACTCCATGCCTCACAATGCCTCTGGTACAGTAAAGGAGCAGTCCGACATTTAGGTTCATCTCTTTGTTTCTGACTTCCCCAGAGTCAGTTTCATCTCGTACGCGTTCATTACAGAGATAGATCCAAGATGCGTTTAGCCTGTGTTTAGCAGGGGGAAACTGCTAGCATAGCTCCATCAAACAATAATAATAAAAATAATTCTCCCTCCAAAAACTCCAAAGCTGTCTGACTTATATGTTGGGTCTCGTTTCTTGAACATGAGCTGAAATATGTATGTAAAAATGAGACTTTGTGATTCGGCAACTCGCTTGTTAGCTAACATGTACGAGTTAGAAACATCGAATCAGAGAACCTCAAATTCTTTCACAGTGCAGCTAGAGGTAGGGTGAAGTTGCCCTTTGTAGAACTCGTTTTGATAAATCCCGGGAATATGGATTGATCAAGGGGCCGGTCTCATGCCGCGTTTTTGGCGCCCTCAAATCCATTGTTGTCAATGTAAAGATGCGACACTCAAACGCGGAAGTGACGCCGAGTGCACAACCGCTCTCAGGCATCACACACGTCTGGTGACAGCTAAAAAAAAACAATCATAGCCATCACAAACCAACGTAAGGCACAATAATATATTTTAAGAATACAACAACAATACAATAACACAACAATATAAATATCAATATCAATACTATCTTACTTTACAATATCAATACAATATCTTACTTTTTTAACCCAAGTGTTGACTCTCTGATCGTCGACCGCTGGAGGCGAACCAACCCGGCGAAGTATACAATGGCGTCACTCCAACATGGCGGCTTGCAAGCTAGATAGCTAGGTAGAATTTATGAAAATAAATCTGTCGTATCTTTTGTTTTAACAACTTTTTTAAAATCAGATTTTATGCTAAGGTTCTAATATATTTGGGCGGTACAAGTGCCAAAACATGTACGTGTCATATCCTCTTTTAAAAAAAGGCTCACATATATATCGATTAATGGTTCAAAAAGGCTAAATAATATCCTAAAACAACTTGACAATGTAGTTTTTAGAAAATATGAGGAAAGTATTGCATTTGTTGGGGACTATTTGCAGCAGCGGATTAGTACACATTTGATGCATTTATAGCAGCAGGATGGTGTATTTGGGATTGAGTCAAAGTAAACTACAGTGTGTGTGTTCATGATAATGAAGGAACATGTCACTCAGCGCAACGGTGCGGCTCATTCATGTGTATTTGACAACTTAAAAAAAAACAAAAAACTATTCAAACTAACTAGCAACATATGTTTTAACAACAATAGAGCTCAATAACACAGAAGAAGGAGATATATCAGGCTTTCATACATACACAAATACTTGTTAGTAGATACATTTATTGTTGGTTTGGGTCTGTACGTCGTTCGTTGACTATAAGAAATATATAGAATATCACCAGAGGTAAACTTTAATTAATGTCAAAGAGAAAATATATAAAAACCTAAATGTCAAAAGATGCTATCAGATTATGGTGTTGTGTTTTCTATTTCCACCTGTGGTATCGGCTTTTTTCTGTGTCTACGTGCCTTTTTCAACTTTTATCCATTCAAGTCAGTTTCCATCTTCAGGTCACTTCGGTCAAACAGTACACACACACACACACACACACACACACACACACACACACACACACACTCAAGATATTAGAGATTTTACTCACTCACCCGCAGCCACAGTCGTGGAGATTTACAGGAATAAATATCCATTTTAGAGGAATTTAAAACTAGAGGGCAGAGAGAAGTGTGCATGCGTGTGTGTGTGTACGTCTCTGTGTGTGTGTAGTACAGACATTTTTAACGGCAGCTGGCTGAAATGAGCCCTGAAATTGAGTGCAGAGAGAGAGAGAGGCAGTATGAATGTGAAACAGAGTGAAGCTGAAGCAAGTGAACGAGCTCAGCAGTCTTCTTCTGCATAAGGTTAAAAAGGAAAGAGAGAAAGAGGGCGGGGGAGAGAGGGATATGGAGAATATTTACAGGCAAAATGATAAGGGGGGAGAGAGATTTAGTGTCCGTTCCCAATATCAGTTCCCCTTAAAGGAACAGTGTTTAACATTACGGGGAATCTATTAGCAGAAATGGAATATAATATTCTTCATTTCATTAGTGCATAATCACCTGAAACTAACAATCATTGCGTTTTCATTAGCTTAGAATGAGCCCTTCATATCTATATAGGGAGCAGGTCCTCTTCACAGTTTCTTCACGACCTTAAAAAGAAAGTGGGACATGGCCATAAAGTGGAGGGGCCATTGACCCCCTTGGAACTCCTAGTTCCATGCACCCATGATGCAAACCATAAGCACTTTTCAAATTGATCTGAAAGATCCAACAAATGAAGAGTCCTCTTCATTCACCTCTTTTATTGCCATATGGTCATATAGCTGTGGTCCTAACGGTTCATGAAATAAAATCCAGAATCCTCTTTGTCTGAGACCGAGGCAAGGCCGAGAAAAAATGCGATCGATTCCGAGACCTAGACCTACAAAAAGTGGTCTTGAGATGGGTTTTAAGTACTACAACTCTGTCAGTTAGCTGCAGCAGTACCAGTTAGCAGCAGCAGCAGCAGCAGCAGTAGATATCAGCAGCAGTAGACAGCATTGTAGCAGTCAAACAAAACACTAGGTGTTATTGTATATGGCAGTCACAACAGCATACAGCCGTGTTACCAGAGAGCAGCAACGACAGCAGCAGCAGCAGCAGATTAGACGCATGCAGCCAGTTGTTGTCATGGACAGCTCTGTAATGTGAACAGGTGTATAGTCAGCTAATGATCGGCTGCTCTGGGTGTTACCAGTGACTTCATATTCCTGCCTGAACGTATGCTAAAAGCTGAAAAGCTAAAAGAAACAAAATTTGGTCGAGACAAAAATTCATACTTCAGGTCTCTTACAAAAACGGCTTCAAACAATCTGTTCACCCCCCCTTTAGAGTTTTCTTTTGTTTTTGTTTTTGATTTCCATTAATAAATATATTCATACATTTGCATGAAGCCAGCATATTTGCCCACGCCCATGTTGATAAGAGTATTAAATACTTGACAAATCTCATTTTAAGGTACATTTTGAACAGATAAAAAGATGTGATTAATTTATAAAAAATAAATCGCATGATTGTCCATAGTTAATCGTGGTTAATTGCATTTAAATATATGTATATCTATATGTATACAGTATACAGTGCCTGTTTTTGGGGTGTATATAATTTGAATGTCAGTAGAAACGTACACTGTGTTTTCTCCATTTATGTATAAGTTATAATTTTCCAGGTGCATTGTTTTTAGATAACACACACACACACACACACACACACAAATCATATTGCTTGTAGAAATCTCAGAGCTGAAACCAAACTCTCCTAAAGATCATTCAGGCAGCAGAAACAATATAAATGCAGAACAGCTAGTAGAAAATGGACAGAGTGATGGAAAAAAAGAGGCTCTGTGTGTATGTGTGTGTGTGTTCACGTTCGCGTGCGTAGGTATCATCGGTCGTCGGGCAGACTGCAGTGTTATTTGCAGCACTTATTCAGATTGTTTTCCAGCTCTTCTTCTGTGGTGTCTGACTCTATTATTTAGCCTACCCGTCTATTTTCGGCAGAAAGTGACGCTTTACTGCTCAGCGCCGGCTCGGCTTTCGGGCCGGGTCACCGAGCAGGAACGAATCCGCCCTTCACACCCCGAAATCTCATCTCACAGAGACGAGAGGAGGTGTGTTAACACCCCCTCTTTTTCCATCTACCCCTCTTTTTCTTCCACTTTCTCCACCTTCTGTTCTTTCCCTTCGTCTCCTCGTCTTTCCTCCTCTTTCCTTCCTTGTGTCCTTTTTCTCTTTTCCTCTACTTCTACCCTTTGTCATCCTTTTCTTCCTCCCCCTCTTCCTCCTAATTCCTCTTTCTCTTCCTTCATCTACGCTTCTTTTCATCTTCTTTCTCCATCTTTTTTCTCCTTTATTTACCTCGTCCTCCTCCTCTCTATCTTTCTTTTCATCACGTCATATAGTGTGAAATGTATGTGTGTGTTCAGTGAAGCTTTATTGACATGTACAGACATGTAACAAGCATTTAGACTCTGTGGAGAGTCACAACCTTTGACCCCAGGGATATATTGGATTTTTCTCAGTTTATGATGGAGGGATAGGGAGGATAGGACAGGGGAGGAGTTGTGAGGACAGTTGATGGTACCAGTTTGATTTAGGTGATCAGTTTTCAGTTGGGACTCATTACGTTTAGTTGAATGATGACATCCCCCATCATCGAGTCAACACTAAAATGTAAGAAAACTCATCAGCTGTGGTATGTACGTGTGTGTGTGTGTGTGTGTGTTTGTGTGTGTGCACATTGCTTATTGCTGCGTTCTGCCTTAGGGTATGTCTATAGCAGTATAATTAGTGGCAACTTCAAAGCAGGAACTGCTGTTGATCCCACACATCTCACACACTCTCCCGGGCAACTGCAGGCCTTTCTCAATCTGCGCTCTTCTCAGCACTCGTGTTCCTGTGGAGTTGTGAAACGTCGTCAATGACGACCAAAGTACTGTCGCAGTTCAACATCCTCATTTAGCCAAACAGCCCAACTACCCGGAAGTGTTTTTGCTCTGCGTGTTCTATCGAGGATATTATGGGAGCTGACTTGTGTAAACTTTTGGGTAGACAAGGATCCTTGCATGCATTTCTTTTCAACCAGCCGGGATAGTGGAGAATATGTCACAATTTTTACACTGCAATTACAATGTGTCACCAAATTTT
This sequence comes from Sebastiscus albofasciatus, assembly GCA_916701655.1. NCBI lineage: Eukaryota > Metazoa > Chordata > Actinopteri > Perciformes > Sebastidae > Sebastiscus > Sebastiscus albofasciatus. The sequence goes on from CAKAOI010046879.1 coordinate 107,790, forward strand.
TGGTGGATTAGTATGGAGGACGGAACCTGCCAAAAATCTAAAATAAAGTAATTAAAAAAAGAATGACTCAATGAATTAATAAATAAATCAATATGTTGTTGAATGTATTAAAAATAATATTAGAAATAAATGTAGCCTTTAATAATTGATAAAATGTGAGGTAAATTGCTATTTCTGCTTTAATTTATTTGTATTTATTTATCTTTGTATTAATTCTCTTATTTATTTACTCTTCTGTCTATTTTTCCATTTTATATATTTTAGTGTTTATTTATATTTATTTTTAAATGTATTTATTTATAAATAATTGTATTATTATTATTATTTCATTACATGTTGACTGACAGCCCCCTCATTTGCACAATGAAACAGAAATGCAGAAAGATATGTGTGAAGAAATGTATAAAAAATAATACAAAAATAAATAAGCTTGAGAAAATGAATAAGGGTTGAAATGCAAAGGGAAAATCATGCATAAATAAATAAATTCATAAATACATAAGTAAATATATACATAAATAAATATAAAATAAATTAAAAAAACAAATGCAAGAATAAATAAATACAAAACAAATGCAAACATAAATTAATAAATAAATGCAAAAATAAATGAATAAATACAAAATAAAAAAATAGATACATTTAATAATTATTAATCTAAATACATAAATAAATGAAAGGGAAAATTAGACAGAAGAGTAATTAAATAAGGCAATTAATACAAAGTTAAATAAATAAAGTTTTAATCAATTTATGTCACATTTTTTCAATTAATTAATAGCTACATTGATTTTTAATATTTGTTTTGCTACATTTAATGACTTATTTATGTATTTAGTTATTCATGAATGTTGTTTGTAATGTTCCTTATATTAGAATTGAAGCGTATTCTTGCTAAATAAATGTAAAGTGGAGATTGATGCTGAAATCCTTCAGGACAAGTTTCACATGATCCTAAATACAGAAGGTGATCAACAGCAAAACTATGAAACAATGTAAGCATAAAACAGATCTGTCAAGATTAGAAATCGTCCTTTTTCATTTTGTTTTCATTTTCATTCTTCAGTGTTGTAAGTACTTGAAAAATAATCTACATATTCAGGAAAATGTGTCTCATTTTTGTCTTAACTTATTCAGGAATTGCTCAGATTCCACTTCAGGATGGAAAATTGACCATATAGTCTATATGCTGTGTATATATAATATATAATATAACTCCACTATACATATAGTTATTTCAGAAACCAATAACTTCAAACTTCTCAAAGGAACAAAATCCTAATTTTTAAGTTTTTTTAACGTTTGAATTAATCCAGCAAGTCTGAGCTGTCAGTCATTAATGAGATCATCACATTATTGTAAGATTTGGTTTAATGTGAGGAGGCAGCAGTCTTTACATTTAGATTGTTGATATCTGTTGATTGATGACTAAAGCCTTCAGATGCTCTGCCGCTTTTTCTTCTAGCCTGTGATCTTCTTTACCACTCTTCTTCCTCCTTTTCTTCCTTCTTGTCTCTTCCACCGTCTTTTCCGTTCCTTATCTGCTCATCTCATTTGTCATTTGCTCCTTTTGTTTTTTCTTTGCTCTGCCGCCTGCAACTCACCTCCCCTCCACCTCCACCTCCTTGTCCCTGCTTCTCCTCCCTTCCTCCCCTCCTTCCCTCTCCCCTGGATGAACTATTAACAGAGGCCACGTCCACTCAGTATAGACCCGCCCACACACCTCCTCCTTCTCCTCGCCCTCCTCCTGCTCCTCCTGCTCCTCCTGCTCCTTCTGGCACCCCCTTGACTTACTCCTCCTCTGATCCCCCACCAGTGTCCCCCAGCCCAGGCGTTGCCCTCCCCTCTGCCCCCCGCGACCTGGTCCCTGTCCTAGTGTCAAGCCGATTTGTTCGACTCAGCTGGCGCCCCCCGGAGGAGACCGGAGGAGCCGTGCAGACCTATGGCATTTATTACTCCCAGGACGGAGTCGAGAGGTAAGATGGGAATTTATTTTTTTTGTGTCCGTTTAGTCAGACATGGATTCTGACTCCAAGGTGGCGGTTTACAACCTGGAGGTGGGACAACCCACAAGCTAATGTTTACTTTCTCTGTTTACTTTCACACACTTTAACTGAAATGTGAACTGAAATGCGAGACAAATAAACAACACGAAAATGTAAACTGGGGCCAACTGCGGCTCTTTAGTTCCTCCCCAGTGGCTCCCTGTGGATTTTTAAAAAAGATTAGTGGAAATGAATAACTGTTTTTGTTAACATTTTCATTTTCATTTTCATTGTTGTAGGTCTATGGTATGACTTTATTCTCGTAATATTACGACTTTTTTTCTCGTAAAAATGTGACTTTACTCTCGAAATCTCCGATTTCTTTTCTCTCAATGTGGCCCTAATACTCCGTAGTACATTTGCACTTGGGCCCTCACTGCATTAGACTTATATACTATACACTTAGACTATAGGCTGTGTTACCTTCATCACAATGCTCAAATGTTTTGCGGCTCCAGACAGATTTTTTTTTTTTTTTTTGCCTAAAATGGCTCTTTTGATAGTAAAGGTTGCTGACCCCTGATCTAAGGGCTTTTATTGTGAAAAGTAAGAGAAGGAGTTGATCTGGTCTTCGCTGCCTTTGTCAAGGTTGAAAGGAATAATACAATTTGCCGTCTTGGTTCAGCCTCCGTGTTGTTGTTTCATAAAAATAACCGCAACTCAACTCGTTACGCACAACTTGACTGGATGATGCCTTTATCGGTGGTGCGAAAGCTTAGTCAACCTTGTTTCAAAAACAAAGTGCGCCCCATTTTCGCCGCGTAATATTCACGTTCTGTATAAAAGTACTAAAAAAATATACATATATTGACGTGCAAATTAATTGCATGGAAAAACTCCCCCTGGGCTCACCAAAGTCCATCTGTCCTCTGGGGACCATGAATGTTTGTACAAAATTTTGTGACAACCCATTCAATAGTTGCTGAGATATTTCAGTCTGGACCAAAGTGAAGGACAGACAAACCAACTGGAAGACCAACATTGCCATCCATAGAGTCACACATCCAGCATGGCATAGTCTTGAGAGGTGTGTGAGCCATAGTTAGGGATGTGTACCAAAACTTGGTATTAAACGAGCCTCGGTGATAAATTATTAAAGACCGGAATATTGATGAACTCTTTTATCGGTACTTTTGAACATTTTGGTGGAATTTATTATGATGCTGCAGCATGGAAGTGAACCAGGTGAAGTGAAGAATACTTGAGTTCATGACAACTACATTCATTACTGTAAGTGCAATGAAACCTTCACGAGTAAAAAGACAACACTTTATCAATACACCTGTTCAACAAGCATAAACATGCAGCGGTTAAAAATGTAGAAAAGCGATATTTCAATCTGCAATCTTTAATCTCCTCAGTCTCTTATTCACCACCGCTATATTCACACAAGCACAGCATGCTAGCTCGGCTAATAGCTAATAGTTACAAACAAGCTAAAACTATTTAGCTTAGTTTACCACGTATCTTAAAATTTGACAAATTCTTGTAAACTTGGCTGCTGCTTAGACAAAGCAGCCCCTACTCCCTCTACCAGCGCTACCTGCAGGCAGTGAATCATATCAGGAGAGGGAGGAGGAGGACAGAGGACAGGAGGAAGGACTGATAGTGACTCATGTCAGTGCTCTTCATTCTTTTCTAAACTTCATTCATGAATATTATTTATTTTATTGACATTTTAGATTTGTTTCCTGTGAGATATTATAGTAATTTTGCTGTTGTAAATGTTACCATTACTGCTCTAGAAAAAACATTTAGTTATATCTAAAATATAAACAAATTGTAAGTTATAATTTTAAATAATATATTAAAAGCATTTACTTATTAATGAAAAAGAACCGACGAGTATAGACGAGTAGTAGCATAAATAAAATCCTAACAATACCCGTCCCTAACCATAATACTGTAGAACAGGAAGCTCCATGTTATTGAATTTTAAAGGCACAAAGGACGTACTAACAGTATGTTAAAGACAACACTTCTTTCCTTTGACCACAGCTCTGCTGCACACAGCAGCTCATAGCGTTTAGTAGAAAAAGCTCTGGGTGACATATTGGCGAGTCCCCCGCTGATGTTAAATGGTAACCTCTGACAGTCGGGGCTCCAGCTGAAGGCTTTCACACCCAGGCTTTTAAGCTTTGTTACCTCGGGGACGAACCGGCCTGCAGTGCTTCTGGGGCTCTGAACGGTACACTGGACAAAAGAGCCACTGAAGTTTCATCATGAAACAATACAACAGAGAGATTCTGTCAGTCCTAATGACTTACAGGAAGAACAGAGGCAGAGGTTTTTGTCAGTTCTAATGACTTAGAGATTTTTCAGCACTAATAACTTGCAGAAAATGAGAGAGGAGGGAGGAAGACTTAGAGGGAAAACAATGAATTATAGGAGCGAGGGAGATTACAGGAAGGGAAAGTGGGGATGATTTTTTTTTTGTGTCAGTTTTCATGACTTCCAGGAAATATATTAACAGAAAGATCAAGAGAGAAAATGGAAAAAGAAGGGAAGCAGAAAACATTAGATGGACACAAATATGAATCTTATCTCTGCTTATCATACTGCTTATTATTTTCAGAATATGTTAGCGTACTCATTTCGCATGGTAGTGGTACTTCACCTATTATAGGCCTGTTTTTTATGAAAAATGCAATATGAAATTATTTGGATTTTGTTCATGTAAAAAAAACATCACTCAATGGAGCAGAACACATACAAGGTTGGCTTGTATTTTATTCAAGGATGATTTTTCTCAGATATTGTGCGAAAGCAGTGTCAGCCAATCACAGCAAGTGACGTAATACATGGCAACGCACAGTAACAACAATGGCAGATGAATCGATATGATATGTTTACGTCACACAGCAGCCGACGCTCTCTGATAAAGTTCATATAAACCACATCTGATATGTTGTCCATGTCCCCTACATTCTGATAAAGAAATAGTTTGAACATATTTACATGAAAAACCAGCTGTTGGTTTGCCACAGCCTTGGTCTCTGTGTATTTTATGACTGCAGACAACATTAATCTCAGCAGACCAAGGCTCCAGAGCCTTCTGACAGACAGTGGGTCTGAGCACTCACTCTGCACCTCTTAATTTACATCCAGTGCCAATGCAGGAAGTAGCGCGTCCTATATGTCCAGAGGCAGAAAGTACTGCTGTCGTTTTGAAGCCTTTGAGCCTCGAGTTTGGCATTTTGAGGTCGCCATCTTGGTTTTTTGCAACCAGAAGTGACACGAGAGGGTGGAGCTAAGTACAACCGAACGCTGGCGAACAGAAAAACACACTGTGAAAGGGTTAAAAGTTGTAAGACGAAACAAGGTAGCCACGCCCTAAAGCATCCGCTGCTTTATGGTCTATTTGACTCTAAATGGGACCATAATTTACTAAATGAACATCACGGTGTATTGAAGAAGACTTGAAATTAACGAATGAGACCATAAACTCATGTTTACAATGTTTACTGAGGTAATAAATCAAGAGAGAAGTAGGCTCATTTTCTCATAGACTTCTATACAATCAGACTTCTTTTTGCAACCAGAGGAGTCGCCCCCTGCTGGCTGTTAGAAAGAATGCAAATTTAAAACACTTCCATATTGGCTTCACTTCTCAGACCCGGAGGTAGCCCACTGGTTGGGCTGGTGGAGGGGCAAGTAGCAGGTCTGACTTTTCTAACAGGAAACCAAAGTTTGTGTCCTGTTAGAACTAACTTTTTCCTTAACCACAATCTTTCCCTAACCTTAACCCTACTGTACAAGACTAACGGTGTGTTCCAATCCGCATACTTCTGTACTACATACTCATTATTTTGAGTGTATAGTGCGTTCCAATTGGGTAGTACGGCAAATGCAGTGCACTCAAAGTACCCGGATGTTGTACTCAAAACGGTCAGATCGTTGAGTGTGGAACGCTGGACACTTTCCACACACAACTGCCTCCATCTTGGCTACGTAACGGAAGGGGCGGAGCCACGACCACTATTCAAACATACGTAGATAACAGAATAAAACAATACAATACGTAAACATACCGGTGCATTTTCAGCCAACATGAGGACACATCGTAGGCGTAGATGACGACGTTGGAAACGTAATTTCCACTCTGCTTTCATTTTTTTTCGGAAGATATTTTGGCGGGTAGCGAGCCACGGTCAAATGTTGCGATCGTCATTTCCGGTCAGTGCACCGCAGAGTATTTGATTTGAGACGACCCTACCCCGCTGAAATTTACGCACTACTCAAGTGAGTACAGAGTGCACAAAGTGCACTACATTGAACTGTACTTCAGGAAGTACGTGGATTGGAACACACTCTAAGAGTCTACAGCCATGCTAGCAGCTCTGTGACCGCAGTGTTTTGACCTAAATGCTAATGAAAGATTGCTAACATGCTGATGTTAAGCAGGTATAATGTTTAGCATGTGCACCATTTTGTTTAGCTTGTTAGCATGCTTATATTTGCTGATGATGGGAATGCCATTAATTTTTGAGGAATTTAGTCATAAACCAAAGTATTGACCAAATAAATGTTTTGAATCCAACGCTATGGGAGAATATAACGTTTATATAATTTAGAGAAATGGGTTGATGGAAAATTTGGACTGAATTTGTAAATTTGAACAACTCATACATGGATCTTTTGTTAATGCCATGGTCAAGTGCACTCACTGGTGCTTGAGGACGAGTTTGACGACGCTGCAGTTGTATCATCAGCACAAGATCGAGCAGAAGAGGGTAAAACAAATATACAGGAGGGTAAAGAGAGGGGTGGAAACTGAGAGCTCATGAGAATATCAGAAGAAGCACCCAAAGATGAGAAGGAATAATGAAAATGGAAGCGGAGGAAGGATCCTCTGTCTGTGGACTATTTGTTTTGGAGCAGACTAAATGACCTCAGACTGTGGCCTTTGAAGGGCAAAGAGAATTCACACTGCGTGACAGACACGGACCTGCTAGTTAACTCGACATCCAGCTCGGCCTCTGCCTTTTCACTCAGCAGCTCGGAGGAAAATATGGATTCATAAACCCTGAGAACTCCACTCACCTTTTGTATTTTCTTTAACCTCTGTGTCCCTCTGCTGCTGCTGCTGCTGCTGGTGATTATATTGGATGATCTGCTGCTCTGTCAGTTTGTCTTTCCAACACTTTGGTCCAGAGACAGATATCTTCACAACTACCTAGACTGTAGGGTTGCACAATTAATCGAATGTTAATCGTGATCATGGTTTTGGCTTCCCACAGTTAAATGAACATAATTGACTGCGATATTGATGTTTAAAATGCATCCTCTGCTCATAGAAAATGAAACTAACAGCTAGAGATGAACTGTCAATCAGCTGCCGATTGAAACCGCCCAGTTTTCAGCAGTCTCATATATCCATATGCCGGTCACACACATGTGCAGCCGCCAAATGATGGTTTTATGTCGGCACAGTCAGTAACGTCACTCACACAACATGTCGTTGGTGTGGAAGTTCTTCAGTGTGATTGAAGAAGACATAAAGCTCGCAATTTATCACAACTGCAAGTCTAAAATAAGCCGTGAAGGAACAACCTTAAAAATATTTGGAACAACTAACTTAGTCAGACACGTATTATGTTGTAATTCGTTCCCATGATGCTGCTCAGAGTCATCACAGCGACCGGCTCGTCTGCCGACAGCAGGGAGCTAACAGAGCGCTGTTAACGGAGGTTCTATTGAGTTAAATTATGCTGCATTCAAGCTCTGCTCAGTATAAATAGTGAGTAAAATGAGAATCAGGCAACATTAAATTATAACGCTAGCATGATGCGTTCAAATGTATCCTGTAAAATGTAGTTTTTGGTTAGAAACTTGAATAAATCTGATGTTATTCTGTGCTTCTCACTTGATAAAGTCAAGAGAAGAAACTGCAGATCAATGTGAGAAAGACACATCAACCAGTCAATCAAGGTGCAACACAATTCTACAAAGATGAAGTTTCTCATTATTTTTATTATTAAGATAAAAAAAAAATCCTTTAGTATAAAAATCATCCCGAAGATATTTTCAGTCAGCTTTCTTGAGCTACAGTGAATTGAGCAGAAAAAGCAGCTGTGTGTATTTGACGCTGCAGTGGAAACATGCTAATCTTTGCAGCTGTCTCCTCAGTGATTCGCTGATTGGATGAGGACTGAGAGGCTGCAGAGATGCTGTAATTTGAGGATTAGCTCCAGTCACTGTGGGATTACACAGATTACATCTGATTACAGCTCAGATTATCTGTACGGTTACAAAATGAGACAAGATTTTCTTTTAAATGCAACGCTATTTAATTCCTGTAATAAGATAAATAATGAAAAAAAAATAAAGAAAATTAAATAAATAATGAAAATGTGTAATATGTGAGTAAGAAGATATGGTGATAATAAAATAATTATTCTTAAAATTTAAAAATGTAAAGTGTGTGACATTGTGTATTCCTGTGTAAGGGAACGGTCAGTGAACGTGTCGGAGCCGGAGTCGCTGGAGCTGACGGTCTCCAACCTGAAACCGGAGGAGAGTTACAGATTCAGAGTCATCGCTTACAACGACGTGGGACCAGGAGAGAGCTCCGCCCCCCTGAGGATCACCACCAAACCTGACCGTACGACACTCACTTGCACACACACACATCTGAATGTTCTTTGTTTTGGTATTGCGTCCATTGCTTTATATGTCTTAACATGTTGTTCTACAGTGAGATCAAAAGTGGAAACGGCAACAACACGTTGCACAAGTCAAGTCTTTTAGGGCTGACTAATACTATAAACAGACATGACGAAACTGGCTAGCCTAGCAACAAAAAATGATCAGTAATCCCTCCAAAATACCACATTAAGAGACCAAGACCTTGAGGAACACTATAGAAAAAGCCATGCTGTGATTTGGCATCAAAAACTTTTGACATTTAGAGATTTCTACAAGAATTGCATTTTTCAGCAATCGGATGGCGAGCACTGCTAGTTGCTAGTTTCATATGATACCAGTACCCAAGTATCAATCTCTAAAGCTGAGCCTGCTACAGCCTCTGAAAAAAAGTAAAGTCAGCCGAGGACACCGGCTAGAGTAGAAGAGGTTAAAGGGTGCTCAGCCTATGAAAACAGTTATTGTATATAATGTTCTCTGTGGCCGTGGCTTTCTAACGTTTGAAAAAATAACCCAGATAATGTCATCTTGTGGGATTCAGTGTTTTCGGATCTTGACCCACACTACAGACTAAAAAACAAGACTGCTGTTTCGATTTTGGCCTCTTGTGAGTCCCCCCAACTTTACGGAAGTCCGATACTAAATCACCGGAGTGCCCCTTTAATGTAACACGCTCGCCCTGTGATGCAGGGACATTCTTCAAAGACTAAATCTGCTGTGAGAATGTAAATGTGGAAAAAAATACAACCCCCACATTTTCAAATGTAACATCCATAAAATATATTGGCATATATTCAAGCCAATACAGTATATTGTTTTATGAAAAAAACAAAACCAAAAGCTAAATAAAATAGGTTTGAAATTATTCATCATTTCTAAATAACCCTCCAACAACATCATGAAAAGCTCTAATTGCAATAAATGGGCCGGTCTCTGTCACTAGTACTGGTTGTAGATGTAGCAGTGGAGGGTGTAATAGTAGTAGTAGTATCAGTAGTATTTGTATAATAACCATAATTTATAAATGGTAAATTGATAGTTAATTAAAATGTATTTCATAGTTATTTTACTGTTAACAAACCTTGACATTATAATTGATAATGTTTACTTATTATTAGTAATGCTATAATTTATGTTATTTGAACAGTTTATTGTTGCACACGTTATAACATTTTTATATAATATATATAAAAGTATTTGTTAATGATGACAAAAAGGATAAAACATCTATAAACATTACATTACATATGTGTAGTACTTTGTTAATGGTTAATAATTGGTTTGTAAACCATATATTAACATTATTTGGATGACTGATATAAAGTTGCAACTGATGATTATAATACCTTTTTAAATTAACTTTATTTACATAGATAGTTAATACTTTGTCAAAGGTTAATAATTGGTTTCTGGTCCATCTATCTATGAAATGTTTATAGATGTTTTACAAACTATTTCTTAAAGGTTTAGAAATAATTTCGTAATCATTAATAAATACTTAATATAGTATATAAAATGTTATAATGTGTGCAACAATTGATAATAAATACTAATGTTATCAGAATGTAATTGTTATCATCTCCTATCAGCTATAACACAATAGATCATTTCTTAGTTTAATTAACTATGAATTTATCATTTATAAATGATTGTTATTATAAAGTGTTACTCAGCATTTGAGCAGTGTGTTGTCTCTGTGTGTCTCTACAGTCCAGGTTCCCAGCAGGGTGGAGTCTCTCCAAGCTGAGGCTCTGTCTCCCACCTCCGTCCAGGTGAGCTGGGAGCCTCCCAGCCAACCAAACGGCCCCGTCCTGGGCTACAGGCTGCTGTGGACCGAGAGCCCGTCCGGCAAGGAACAGGTCAGCACCATCACTGCCGTAGTACTCCTTGTCAGACCACCAGTCGCTAGAGCGCTAACTCTAAATAACCAAACCAAGAGAAAACAGCCAAGGTATAATCGTTCCTCTGTGTTTGTGTTTAGAGTGTTGAGGTGAATGGACTCAACTACAAGATGGAGGGACTCAATAAGTTCACAGAGTACACTGTTCGAGTTCTGGCGATCAACCGCTATGGACCAGGCACCGCCCTAGAGACGGCCAGCGTCACCACCCAATCAGACGGTGAGCTCTACCTTAACATGTCCTCATTTAACCAATGAGGTAACTTTCAGACATCAGTAAGTGTTCACTAGACAGTAACGTTAATGTTCATGTATGTTTTATTGAGGGGGAATCGTTTCTCACAGTAGAATTCTGGTTGCTGCTCGCATTCTTTGGGAGCTCCCTCAAAGAGCAGAGCCTTTTCCACCTGAGGACTGGTTAAACGTAGAGGTCAGATTTAATGTATGTACCTGTATGTATATGATGATTCTAATAAAGTTTAAGCTTTAAAGATTCCACAATTCCGGACATAAACCGATCAGCATGGACACCCTGACCGGTCTGCGGCTACGCAGGCCCATACGCAACAAACTGCGATGCACTGTGTGTTCTGACACCTTTCTATCGGAACCAGCATTAACTTTTTCAGCAATTTGAGCTACAGTAGCTCTTCTGTTGGATCTGACAACACGGGCCAGCCTTCGCTCCCCACGTGAATCAATGAGCCTTGGGTCTGACCCCGTTGCCGGTTCACCGGATTTCCGTCCTTGGACCACTTTTGGTAGGTCCTGACCACTGCAGACCGGGAACATCCCACAAGAGCTGCAGTTTTGGAGATGTTCTGACCCGGTCGTCTAGCCATCACAATTTTGGCCCCAATTTTTTTCTGCTTCTAACACAAATTTCAAAGTTGAAAATGTTCACTTGCTGTCTAATATATCCCACCCACTGCCAGGTGCCATTGTAACGAGATAATCAATGTTATTCACTTCACCTGTCAGTGGTCTTAATGTTATGGCTGATCGGTGTATGTTTTAAATAGCCATTAGGGCTGCAACGGTACACAAAATTCACGGTTCAGTATGTACCTCGGTTTTGGGGTCACAGTTCTGTACATTTTCGGTACAAAAGTGAAAACAAAGAACATACAGGAAATATAATAAACGTAGACATTTGGAGCACAGAGTGCATCTTTAATATCTCCTCTGAATGGACCATTGAGATTCACATTCAGCTGCCGACTGGTGCCCGGACAGGCCCCGTTGTCGTTAATAAACTTCCGCACATAGACAGCGAGAAAGAGAATGGAGGCATCTGTCCAGCTGCAATCACACCATAAAAATGATCTGTAATAACACACACAGATGCAGAGAGGCTGTATTGTGAATCTTCCGGCTGCGTCTCAATGATAACAATGAGTTGTGGGCTAATTGAATCCACAATAAAACTGACACACACACACATGCACACACACACATGCACACATAGTCAGTGAGCAGCTGAATCAACAGATAATCTGCTGACAGTTAATCAGGCGTCTGGTTGGACAGACGTGGAGTTCATTCAAACCAAAACACTTTGGCTGTATTCAAAACCGCCTACTGCATACTACTGAGGAACGCAGTATACAGTACATACTGTATACTGCGTTCCTCAGTAGTATGCAGTATGTAACAGTTAAAGCGATGTATTTAGCAGTATGCTAGACCATGCTTTAGCCTTTAAACCAGCTCTTAAAGCACTGGACAAAAAAACAAACTCGTATCACTATTGCAATATTATCGAAAAATACAACTTTGATTTTGTTGTTTATGTTCTGCTTGTTTACTTTATAAGATACTGCAGGTTCAAACTATTTATTCTAACAGCTCATAATGAAGTGAGACAAACAGGATCATCAACGAGGGCAGACGGGAAATATAAAATATTGATCCACAAAATTTACGTTACTGAAACTGCTTTTTCAGTTACAGCAACTAAACAGTGGTTCCAGGTTCCTGTTAATTTATAATGTAAACAAATGATCCGTCAACAAGGAAATAAAAGCCTCTTGTCTACAGACCTGTCTCTAGAGAGCTCCAGCCAGTTCATAGCGGGGTCTCTGAGCGTGACTACCCGGCTTGCTGGCAGCGACCAGCGCTAGCTAGCTGTCACGGCATTTTGTGGAGCTTCTAAACTCCGACAACGGTGGAGCAAATATTTGATTCGCCATCTAACTTTGTAAAACTGTTGATATTAATGATCTACACAGTTGATTTCTCGATTCAAAAACTTTCTGAAGTGAATTAAGTGATGAATTAGCTACGAAAAATTTAAAAACCGAGCCGTTTTTGGCTGCTGTTTTTGTAACTGTAGCCTGTAGCGGTCCGGCGCTTTGCATTGTGGGATACAGTAGGCGAGATAGACTGGTCCGATGCATACTGGAGATTTTTTCCAAATCAGTATGACATACGGGTACTTTTGGCATACTGGAGATTTTGCTTTTGTTCGCATACTACATACTACATTTTGGCCAAATCAGTACGTGCTTCTAGTATAGTATGCGGTTTCGAATACAACCTTTGATTCTCAATTTAAACGACAACATGTCTGCTGCCTCCTCATCATTGCACTGTTCATCCTCTTCCTCCTGCTATTCATCCTCTTCATCTTTGTCTTTGCCATCATTGTCTTCTTTCCAATCTCTTGTGTTTTTTTTGTTTGTTTCCTTTATATTATTTGTTTTCACCCCCTATATCTTCCATCACGTTTATTTTCTTCTCCGTCTTCGCTTTTGCTTGTTCTTTTCTTTTTTTCGTCTTCCTGTTCTTAACTTTGTCTTTTCCTTTCTTTTTCTCTCATAATCGTCCTTGTAATCTTTCTCTTACTTTTCTTGTTTGTCTCCTACATCCTCCTATTTGTTTTTCTGCTCTTCTTCTTTGTCTTCATCTTAATTGTCAGCTTTCTTTCTTTTCTCCATCATCTTCTTCCCCTCCTTCTTCATCTTTGTTTTGGATCATTTTCCAGGACATTTTCCTGACGGTTCAGAGGGATGGATTTTGTGTGTGTAATGACACCTGTCATGCGTCCGGTGGTAATCTTGTCTTGCTGCAGCGACACAGTCAGATCTCGGAGGCTGAACGCCGTCTCAGCGTCGATCCGTCTGCCTCCTGTCTGTGCTGATGTCATCATCAGGGTGATTGATTGACAGCAGTGATCTGACACCAGACAGATTGAGCTCAGCACTCAGCAACACACTGACTGTAAATAACTAATAAAAAAAAAAAAATCATTTGTAATGAGGCGTTCAGGTCCGGAATCAATGAGAAGTAAAATAATGTTAGATGTGTTTACCCTAGCTTAGCACAAAGACTGGAAGTAGGGGTAAGCTGTTAGCCTCTACCATGATAGAGTGGAGAAAGTAAAAAAATGGACAGAAATTGCTGCAGCTATCGGAATCCCCATGAGTATGCTATATGCTATAGCTAGAAAGCTAGCTAGCGTCTAGCGTGCGTATGATGCACCGGGCTTTCAACTAACTCAAATGCAAACCTATCTAACTCCAATTTAAATCCAGGAGACCGCTGTTCGTGTCCGTGTGAAATCAAGTCAACGTTGACTTATTTTACCCAATTATTTTTTTAATGTTACATGTTACATACAATGCAGTTATTTGCAAAGACCACTGCCGACTCCGACACACCCGCCAACCATGACGTCAACCACCACACACAGTATTGAATACTGCCGTTTGGCCCACTAGCCACTTCTGCTCCGTTCTCCTGCTCTCTTATAGTCCGCCCTGATTGCTGATCAGCTGCAGGCTGCGTACCTTCATCCACTGCAGCTGCACAGGGGGTAGGAGGGCGGCACCTGAGGAGACAGAGTAGAGGGCACCAAAACACAACATACATGCAACACAGCACGGCACATAACACATATCAAACACACTTATTTTAACTCAAGCCACTATCTTTTGTTACGGAACTTACGTACTTAGCTACGTACAAGCATAGTAACTTTGACCCAAACCACAATCTTTTCCTAAACCTAACCAAGTAGATTTGTTGCCTAAACCTAGAGCGTCATAGTTTGAAGTGTAGGGCTACTGACCAAGTGGGTGAGAATGTGTCAGATTTAAACAAAGTTAAACTATGATTTCTTTTTCAGCCAACAAAAAACTACAACTCCCATGAAAATGTATCCGCACAGCAGACAGGGTACTTGCGCCATCTTAACTTGGTTTTGTCCATAACCATAATATTCACCAACACTTTCTTCTATTGGAAGTTTTGCACTCTCTGCTGGCAACGTTAGCTTGACGTTAACGTCCATTTTGATTTTAACGCCACTAACTTCTTTAACGCATTAACACAACTTGCGATTTTTAGGTTGTATTCAGTTGCTCAGTTTTAAAGCTAGAGGGAAGATACTGGCATCATATAAAATTAGAAAACTTAATGAATCCATTGGTACCAATCATGTCATAATAGCTTGTTGCAACGAAGGTTAAATAGTCAATAGCCTATTAGTTATTGTCACTGGTGAGTGGTTACTTACTTACTTAAAACTATGATCCTAGTCATTGGATGTGTTCCTGTCTCTCGAATACAGCTGTTGTGACCTCCGTGTGGACATGAGCTGTGGCCTGTTTTTCCCACTCAGATTGTTTCCTGTTAAGGATTTTAAGAAACCTGTGTCAGTGAGGTAACATTTAAATGATATATAGAAAGTGTGCAGATTCATGTCAAAGTTGTCAGTTTCAGCTGGTTTCATCTTTGTGAATAACCTGATATACATATTTACACAGATTTTTGTCTTTGTGTCTGCAGTACCCAGCGCTCCTCCCCAGAACATCACCTTAGAGGTTGTCCTGTCCAGGGTGAGTTAAAATTTTTAGATTTTTATTCCTTCCTTTCTCAGTCCACACTTGTCCACTGCACCAACGACAACACCTCTCCTCAACAAACTCAACTTCCACTCGATCCACTGGAAACTGCTATTTCAAGACATTTTTTAATCAGATTTCAAGAAAGACCTTTTAACATCTAGCACTGAGATCGCACTGAGACAGTCTGAGCTTGTTATTCCAACTGCCGCCTACATAAACCATTTAACATTCACGGCTGATTTCCCAGGTCTCTCCACTTGACATATTCTGACACACATTTAAACTGTGACACTGTCATCATTCAACAGTTGCTCTCTGGTGATGTGGCCTCATTTTACTGATTGATGTGATCGACATATATGTTTACTGTCCAAGCTGCTCATGTGATTTATGGGATGAAAATATTGTAGATCTGCCGGTATCAACAATCTCTTGCGACTTATTCATATTTATTCATTATCTCTTTAAGCATGTTATACTGTGTCAGTCATAATCAGCTGTGGTTTTATTGCCATGTTGCGGGGTTCTACTTCAAAACTCCGTACAACATGAAAACACTTGCGTAAATGTTGTATTAGTCCCTTTTATTATGCCGGCCTCCCAAAGTGCAATCAGTGCTAGGTGAATAAATAGAAAATAAGCTATGTACAAAAACATCAAATAGCACTGAAAATTGAGTTCCTCAATAACTCCATACTTTTCTGTCAAAAACAGGCAACAATCCAAAATGCAATCTGTAAATTCACTGAATGTTACCTTGTCTGTAACCACTTCAGGTAAGACTGACTTCACCAGGCCAAGATGACCCCCTTTTAAACTAATAGCCCCTCCCCTGGGCATTTTACTTACATAGAAAATTACAATTAACAACATTCTTCAGCAGAGAAGACATTTAATAGCCCCTTTAACCTAGGCATATTTTACATATAAATTCTACACCTCTGTCTAAACATTCCCCTCCACCAAACAAAACAAGTTAATTTGCAACAAAATCACAATGAAAAATATTAAACATATTTATGCTGATCACATGACATCAAAAACGTGCGTGAACGCTCTTTTTAACAGAGAACTTGTAACGCCCGTTTCGCTCGTCAAACCCATGAATGGGACATGACAGGATGGACAGGCAGTGTTTCATCAACTGGTGAGTGAGAATAATGTTTGTGTGACTATATGCGTGTAGGAAACAGCAGAACAATCAAGTGTGCACCCTTGGTCGCACTAATGACAAACAGTTTAGGGGAGAGGGATATGTCGCGATGTGTTTTAACTTCGGAGTGAATCAGGAAGGGAGCGGAGAAATGTTTGGCTTGTGTGTGTATGTGCGTGCGTGTGTGTGTGTGTGCGCTGCCTGCAGGCAGCGGCGCAGCGGAGAAATGTTGGTGTGTGCAGCCTGGGGTTATGTGTGTGCGCTGCCCACAGTCAGTGACGGCTACTCCGTCACATCATCCCCCTCCTCCCGGAGGTTGGCGATGTGCGGCAACCTGGAAAGGTAATCTGCCACCACATTGGCCTTGCCGGATTGGTGTCGGATGCTGAACTTGAAGGGCTGCAGTGAGAGGTACCATCAAGTCAGGCGGCTGTTGTGATCCTTCATGCTGTTTATCCAGGTGAGAGCCCGATGATCAGTTTCCAGGTCAAACTCTCGTCCAAGCAAGTAGTAACGCAGGCTCTCCAGTGCCCACTTAATGGCCAGGCCCTCTTTTTCCACAGTGGAATACCTGGTCTCACGTGGCTGCAGCTTGCGGCTGAGGTACAAAATCGGGTGTTCATACCCAGGGTCCCTTTGGGCCAGGACTGCTCCAAGGCCGACAGCCAATGCATCCACCTGTACCAGAAATCTTTTTCTGAAGTCTGGACTCTTGAGGATGGGAGAAGAACACAGGTGGGTTCTCAACGTGCTGAAGGCTGTTTCACAGTCATCTGACCAGGTTACTGGGTTCCTGTGGTCGTTGCAGGTCAAAGCTGTGAGTGGGGCTGCAATGGTCGCGAACTGGGGCACGAATTGCCTGTACCACCCAATCAATCCCAGGAACGACCATACCTCCTTCTTGGTCCATAGTCGAGGGCAGTTCTGGATAGCTTCCAACTTATCCACTGGCGGTCGTAACTCCCCTCGTCCCAACTGGTAACCAAGGTACCGTGTCTCCTGTCGTGCCCACTCACACTTGGAAGGTTGAGTGTCAGCCCAGCCTTCTGGATCTTTCCAAGAACAAGAGATAGATGTTGGACATACTCTACCCAGGTGTTGCTGAAGATCACCACATCATCAAGGTATGCAGCGCTGCAGTTGTCACAACCCTGGAGTACTCTGTTCATCAGTCTCTGGAAGGTGGCTGGTGCTCCATGTGGTCCAAATGGCATCACTGTGAACTGGAAGAGTCCAGCTGGGGTTCGGAATGCTGTGTAGGGTCTGCTTGACTCCTCCAGCGGCACCTGCCAATATCCCTTGCAAAGATCAAGGGTGGTGATGTACTTGGCAGCTCCGATCTTCTCCAGCAAGTCCTCGATTCTTGGCATGGGGTAGGCGTCAAACTCCGAGATGGCATTGATCTTCCTGAAATCAATGCATATTCGGAAGGAGCCATCCTTCTTGAAGACGATGACCACCGGACTACACCACTCTGAGTTGGATTTTTCAATCACTCCAAGTTTCAGCATCTCCTCCACCTCCTGCTGCAGTATTCCCACCAGCTGCTGTGGAATACAGTAGGAACGTTGATAAATTGGTCGCCCATCTTTGAGGCGAATGACCTCTTCTTCACCGTCGACCTTACTTGCCAGCAAAACCTCCCCTGGAGCCTGGATCAGCCGGTCCTTCCACTCTTTCAAGAGGTTCACATGGTAAGTCTGCTTGGGTTTCTTCTTCTCCGGGTGGTAGACCTTGTAAGTGACCGGGCCCATTTTGCGGGTGATGAGGTACGGCCCTTACCATTTTGCTAGGAGCTTGCTGTTGGATGAAGGGAGAAGCAGCAAGACTTTTTGGCCAGGCTGGAACTCATGACGCTGTTGGTCATACCAGATCTTTTGGCTTTTCTGGGCCTCCCACATGTTAACCTCTGCCTCCTGGTACCTTGCCAGCTGATCCCTCATTTCCAGCACAAACTACACCAGCCCTCTGTCGTCTTGCGAGGTGGAAGGTGTCTCCTAGCCATTTCAAAGCAGATCCAAGGGTCCCTGTTCCTTCCAGCCATAAAGCAGCTCGAATGGGGAGAAACCAGTTGATGCCTAGGGAACTTCTTGATAGGCAAAGAGCAGGAATGGCAGCCAACGGTCCCAGTCCTTGCCAGTATCATCCACGAACTTACGCAGCATATTCTTCAATGTCTGGTTGAACCTTTCAACAAGACTATCAGTCTATGGGTGGTATGGCGTAGTCTTGATTGCTGATATGCCCAGTTGCTTGTGGAATAGCTGCCTCAACCTGAAGGTGAAGTTCGTTCCCTGACCTGTCAGGATCTCATTAGGTATTCCCACTCTGGAGAAAAGTTGCACCAACCCATGCAGCACAGCAGGAGCGGTGATCGTGCGCAGGGGGAAAGCCTCTGGGAAACGAGTAACATAGTCACACACCACCAATATGTACTGATGTCCACCACTGCTTCTCACCAACGGGCTCACAATAGCCCATGGCAATCCTGCGGAATGGAGTGGAGATAACAGGAAGTGGCTGCAGAAAAGCTAGGTCAGACTTGCGGCCAGTGCATGTTTTTTGACATGTTGGGCATGTGGCACAATATTTCTGAATGTCTGTGTACATGGAGGGCCAATAAAAAGGTGAACTGATGTGCAGGACGACCAAGGTGTCCAGACCATGGGAGTGTGTGTGCTAGGTGCATGACAAGTGACCTATAGTTAGCAGGAACTACCAGGCGTGTGTGGTCATTATCAACTGTGTACAACACATCCTTTTCCACAATAAACCTTTCTCTTCCCATACAATCTCCCTTTGCTGCCTCCCCCACCTTATCAAACAAATGTTTCAAGGTAGCACAGAAATATTTCCAGGTACTACCCATATTTCATTTGACAGAGGACTTCTTTGTTTTGGGCTCTGCTGACGTCAGCTGCTTCTTGACGACGGGACTTTCTTGGGCCCTTGGTGCCACCATCAAACAGACTACTGTCAAAGTCTGGGGGAGGTTGAGCACAAGGATCCTCTTTTCTTAGCCCCTGAGTGCCACCCTTACACAAACAACGGTGAAGGTCTGGGAGCAGTTGGACCCCAGCTTTCGCCTGGGCACGAGTGATCACAGGACAAGAAACAGTGACATTGACTTCCCCCCTCTTCCCAGAGTCAGTTTCCACTGGCCTGTTTTCCCATAGCAAGTCCAGAAGTACAGGTAAGTCCCAGCCCAAGAGGGCAGCAACAGGTAACTTTGCAACCACCCCAACAGTCAACAGGTAAGGCTGTTCATCAATGGTAACAGTTAAATCAGCTGTGGGATAAGGATGCTTATCCCCATGAACACACAGAATGTCCTCTTGTCTGCTGTAATCCACAATGCTTACTGGCACCAGATCCTGTCTAACCAGCGACATGAAGCTACCACTGTCCAAAAGAGCAGTAACCTGCTGGCCATTAACAGTCACAGTTTTGTAGCGTTATAACCTCACTTCACTATCCTCCACCTCAGGCCGGGGAGCATAGCAAGCGCAGGTGAGTTTAGCTTTGTGTATGGGACACACAGAAGCTTTGTGCCCTGGCTGTTGACAATAAAAACAAACAAAGTCCTTACCGGGTCCTCATTGGTTTAGGGCAGAGCTTAGGTTACCTGGTGGCTCCTGGCTAGTCTCTTTCCTTGTAGGCCAGGTCTGGGGTAGCTGGAGTGTAGGTCTGTGTGCTGCACTGTAGGGACGTGCAGCTGGTCCTCCTCTCGGAGCGTTGAGGTACTGTAGTGCCAGCTTGGTTATGTCGTTCCGACTAGCCATCCCACTTCTGACACCATATGTCGTGGGGTTCTACTTCAAAACTCCATACAACATGAAAACACTGGCGTAAATGTTGTATTTGTCCCTTTTATTATGCCGGCCTCCCAAAGTGCAATCAGTGCTAGGTGAATAAATAGAAAATAAGCTATGTACAAAAACATCAAATAGCACTGAAAATTGAGTTCCTCAATAACTCCATACTTTTCTGTCAGAAACAGGCAAAAAAAACAATCGAAAATGCAATCTGTAAATTCACTGAATGTTACCTTGTCTGTAACCAGTTCAGGATAAGACTGACTTCACCAGGCCAAGATGATTCCCTTTTAAACTAATAGCCCCTCCCCTGGGCATATTACTTACATAGAAAATTATAATTAACAACATTCTTCAGCAGAGAAGACATTTATAGCCCCTTTAACCTAGGCATATTTTGCCTGGGTTGTTACAAGGAACTTGTAACGCCCGTTTCGCTCGTCAAACCCATGAATGGGACATGACAGAGGATGGACAGGCAGTGTTTCATCAACAGGTGAGTGAGAATAATGTTTGTGTGACTATATGCGTGTAGGAAACAGCAGAACAATCAAGTGTGCACCCTTGGTCGCACTACTGACAAACAGTTTAGGGGAGAGGGATATGTTGCGATGTGTTTTAATTTCGGAGTGAATCAGGAAGGGAGCGGAGAAATGTTTGGCTTGTATGTGTGTGCGTGTGTATGTGTGTGCGCTGCCTGCAGCCAGCGGCGCAGCGGAGAAATGTTGGTGTGTGCGGCCTGGGGTTATGTGTGTGCGCTGCCCACAGTCAGTGACAGCTACTCCGTCACATGCCATATCATTATACTTGGGCTATGCATCTTCTATAGTAGGCCTATAATACTCCAATAATATTCCAACTGGAACATTATAGGGTTAAGGTGGTGTGTTTTTTAATGTAAAAAGTACTTTCCTGTGGAGAACTAAACTACAGGCCTAAGCATGCAAAAGCATATAGTTTTCCTGACTGAACTTACACTAGAGCTTCATTTACATGTGCACAGCAATGTGAGTAGCGATCTGGCCTTTTACATAAACCGAAAGCTTGCTGTAATAATCCTGCTGACGCCACGGAATTTATTCTGATGATCCAGAGGAAATGGGGTTTAGAGATTTGCGTAAAGTACAAAAGTCAGCTGCTATACTGCAAATGATCTCATTCTCTTAACTCGGAATCTATGAGGAACAGCTCAAATGAGAAAAAAACAAATCCAAAGAAAATCAATTACTGTTTGATTCTGGTGTCGTGTCAGAACATTGAAACGAAGGAATCCACGAAATTATACACCGCACATCTGCAAAACTAGAGGCTGCAGACATGATCCTGCAGCTGATTGTTAAAGGTGTGCATTGAACAAACAGCTCTGAGTGATTATTATCTCCGCCAAGGCCAAAGGCCTAGGGAGGAGTTAATGTTTTCGCTTGCTTTGGTTGCTTGTTGGTTTGGAGGATTACTCCAAAAGTCCGAGTCGGATTTGAATGAAGTTCATGAAACAATGAAAAATCCATTCGATTTTGGTGGCGATCCGGATCATGATCCGGATTCGGGGAATTTTTTTTAATAACTCCGCTCAGCCTGTGCGTTAACTCCACAGCGACGTACATGAAACCTGCCTTGGCGGAGGTCTGCGCTCTTCGAGTGCACTTCATCGACTGTATTCGATGTATCGCCCACCCCTACCTGGATGCGTACTGTATTTGCACTATATAAAAATGTATCGGCCTATCATACTGTATATTGATTTCTGGAGAGATCTTAGTGCACGCTTCTACCAAGAAACCGTGAATAAACAACATGAAGGGCACTTTGGCCTCCACAATTTACATATTATTGTTATTATTATTGTCTGGCATCCCAAGCATTTGCCTATTCTGCCTTTGCCAGCAGCTGGCTCTGCAAAAAACTTTAAGACATTGGTGTTAAGTTCTCTTTTTATCATCAGGTTTTATATGTTTTATGTTTTCGGGTTGTGCGTCCGTCCGTCTGTAGGTACGTATATATGTTCGGTCCATTCTTGTGAATGTGATATCTCAGGAACGCCTGGAGGGAATTTCTTCAAATTTGCCACAAACGTCCAGTTGGACTCAAGGATGAACTCATTGAATTTTGTTGGTCAAAGGTCAAGATCACTGTGACCTTACATCGGTCCTATTCTCGTGAACACGATACCTCAGGAACGCCTAGAGTGACATTCTTCGAATTTGGCACAAACATCCAGTTGGGCTCGAAGTTAAACTGATTAGGTGTTGGTGGTCAGAGGTCACTGTGACCTTTTTGGCACTAACTCAAGGATTCATATGCTAATTATCACAATTCCACACAAATTTTTAATAGCATAATATGATGAAGTGATGACATTTTGGACAGCCATGGATGTAAACTGCAACTTGACTGGTTGGCGGAGGCATACAACCACGAGGCGGTAATTCTGAGTTTCATCCTGCTCAGAAAGCAGCAGCAGAGAAAATGATGAATGTTTCAAGCGTCGATAAGAACGGCTCATAATTTATGTCCATAAAGAGGAGGTTCAGACTGTCTGTGGAGAGCTGACCTCATTTAGTTTCTGTCCACTTATTTTCCTGCATGTGATAGATTTTTCTCTGCCGATCGGCTCTCAGGTCAGGGTTGATTGATCAGTGCTTGACAGTTTTAAGTCTCATACCAACTTAAAAAGACTACTTTTTAAATATTGGCTAATGCTGCTTTCTTGTGTAATAATTGTCTTTAATTTTCCCTTACTGCGCATGTCCTTAATGATGGTACTGATGAACATTTGAAAAATTGTTCAAAGTAAATTAAAGCTGAAAACCAAACATACTAAAGTAATAGGTAGTTATAATGTTTAAACCCTTGATGAATTGTATTTCACCAAACCCAGCCAGCTCCACACCCTGACCTCACAGTGGATGAGGACGGGAGGAAAAAACGGTTTCATTAATGACAAAGAATGCTATTATTCCCTAGTGCACAAATTGAAAATCTTATCCGTTTATATATATATTTGGGTTAAAAATGAGTATGTTTGTAACGTAACTTACGTACTTAAGTAACGCCACGTACGTAAGTATAGAATTAAAGTAAAATGAGTCAACGTTGACTTTTGATTTCACACGGGACACAAACAGCGGTCTGCTGGGTGATCAGCGTGGTTGTGTGTTCCCTCAATGATGTCACTGTGTCCAGTCCTCAACCCAATTGAACACTTTCGGGATCAGCTTGGGCGTGCTGTACGTGTTAGAGTGACCAACACAACCACGCTGGCTGACCTGCAATGAATCCTGGTTGGGGAATGGAACGCCATCCCACAGCAAGGTGTGACCAGGTTGGTGACCAGCATGAGGAGGAGGTGCTAGGTTGTTGTGGCTGCGTATGGATCTTCCACCCGCGACTGAGGCTCCTGACCGTGTATTAAATGAATAAAGTGTAAAACTGCCAATATGTCTTGTTTGTTCCTTGTTACTGATAGAGAGTTCAATCATCCAATCTACCAAACAACTCAAAACAAGAGTCAATACCAACAGGAGAATACACTGTTTACCATTGGCAGAGCATTTTGGCAAATTTTTCTTGGGCGCTACCCACATAATCAGCTGTGCTGCTCATCCCACAAATGCATGATCCTTACAAGTTGGACATCATTGTGAAGGTAAATAAACAGGCTTTCCAACGATGTAAAATACAATACCAATTAGCATTGTAACAACAGAGAAAAAATCCACCAAACACAAGTTTTCAAACTTTTTTTTTTTTTAAATTTAGTGGAGTATATAGTCGCAGAAAATGGAAATACTCAAATAAATTACAAGTACCTCAAAATTGTAATCAAGTACTGTACTTGAGTAAATGTTTTTAGTTACATTCCACCACTGTTAACTGTGTAAATTAAAAATTAAATATAAATCAACATGTCGTAACTGTTGGTACCACTTTAATAAAAGGCTTATAAATTGTAAGTAATGGCTCGTATTAATGCTAATAGATCATTACATTAGTGTTTGATTTTTAACGTTGAATTATCCATTATTACAGCAAATGTTAGAGAGTTACATAATATGGGAAACAAGTCCCCTACTTCC
>CAKAOI010046881.1:3099-26605 GCA_916701655.1 Sebastiscus albofasciatus
GTAAAAGTCTTAAAGTATCTGATATTAAATGTACTTAAAGGCAGGGTTGACGATGTTCTCCAGTCTACACTATTTGTTATATTAGTTGAAATGGTCTTTACACCCCGACAGCGATCCATTACTGATGAGCTCTGAAAAAGGACCGGAAGAGAGTCGTCATCTGTAGCTGCTATAATCCTGTAAAAACGTCTACCAATCACTGCCTCGTGGTCCGCTTGGAAAGAACCAATCAGATGCCTCCCTGCCTCCCTGCTCGTACTCTACCCTCGACGTGCACCAGCCTGAACTCAAAGCGTGTTGCCGGCGCACGTTTACTGGAGAATGGAAGAGTTCACTCAGCCCTGCAGTAGCACTGCCGCGGTACTTGTCATGAGGTAACTTTGTTGAGTTGAGGTCCTCTCTCCGCTCTGTGTCTGTGAAGTAGTTACGATGCGGTGGTGCTCGTGCATGTGTGTGTGGGGGGAGGGGGGTTTTGACAGAGCTCCTGAGGCCATGCTACTTTCAGATTATGCTAGCTATCCAATATCGTCGACCCTATCTTTAAGTATTGAAAGTAAAAGTAAATGCTGCTAATAAAAAAGCAAGCAAGTCAGAATTTTCAGATTTATGAAGTTTATTCCTCTTAACACGTACACAACCTTAAAAATGGAGGCTACATTACACTTGAAGAAAAGACGAGGTCTCCACAACTTAAAGGATTTAAAGAATAAGATCCAGTTTTTCCTTCCCTTGTAGTCGCATGTAGCATGATCTGACTTGCAGCCTGCCTGGACTTGAACTGGAACGGACATCGAAACTTAACTACGGCTTTGAGAGCACTTTGTTTTTCATCATGTGAATGATGTAACGTGGAAGCTGGAACCACCTATTCACCCAACCTGCTGGCTTGCAATAGTAATGAGTAACGAAGAAGCTTGGGGGAAATGCATCAGAGTAAAGAGTTCACCATTGAGACCCAGAAACTCCCAGACAAGACAAATCCCATTTACTGTACCTAAGCGTACGGCCCAATCTCAGAGGGATCTCTGGGATATTTCGCAGGATTTCATCCAACGTGCACCTTTTAAATTGGCTCATTTGCAGTATTTTGTTTCTAAAGTGTCTTATTCATGAAATTACATTTCATCCTGCCTAAGAAATAATTAGGTGTGAAATTTGATATCATATCGCATGTATTAGGAGGACGGTGGAGATTCATTCTGTAATACGGTGGGACTAAAATCTGAATTAACTTTTACTCACCATTAGTAACATGAACATTTACCTACTACTACTCCAAAGGAAAAACATAGAACATGCACAAGAGACTGCTGTTGATAGTGAAGTTGAACCTAAATGGATGGAGGGTTGGTGGTTAACCTGACCTGTCAGATGGTTTGTTACTCAGAACCATCCGAGCATTGGAAACTGGAAAAGGGCAGGCACCTTCAAGAAATACTTTGTAAATGACTGGATGAACCATCTGTCAATCAAACTCTTGCTGAAGTCAGTTCTGATAGAACTGATGCTAATGCAACATCTACGCTAAGCTCTTTAGGAGCCCCGTGCATCGGTGTTTGACAAGTTGAGGAGTGAGAGCGTGTTGTGTTGTCACACACAAATAGGTTAACCACGCTCACAGAACGCTGATTAGTCCGTGATCTGGCTCGCTGGACACAAATGCATTACTCGAAGCCTGACAAGATGGATTTTCCTAATATATGTGATCCCTTGTGTGATTCTCGTGTGATCTTGTGACATTGCGAGACTCCGGCTGCCGTGCATGGTAAAGTGACAAGCGGCATGTTTCCAACAGCAGTGTGAAGCACTTGATTGATTTTTGTGTTGAGCTTTTGCAAAGTACTGCAGTGAACTTTGCATAACTAATAAAAATCATCTTCTTATTGAATTAGTTTTGTTCTGTCTGCCCATCCAAAAAATGTGGTCATCTGTTATGGTCATTCAGGAATCCCCGGGGACAGTTCTTGATGATCTCTTTTCTTTTTGATTTTTGTGGGATATACATGAATTACAGTTCATTACTTTTTGTAGGTATAGCTCTGAACGGTGTATGAGAGCAGCCTGAGGGAAGTGAAGGGTTATGGACCTCGTTATTTTCAGCCCAGTCGCACAGCAGTTTGTGAAATAGTCACAAAATGTAATGTATTGATTCGTGTACATTAACATGATGGTCAGCACAAAATTGTAGGGAGGACATCGGGGTGGATGGGTGGGTCACCAGGAGGCCGCTGTTCATGTCCCGTGTTAAACCAGAAGTCAAGAAGTTATTTTAACCCAAATCACCATCTTTTCCTAAACCTAACTAAGTAGTTTGTTGCCTAAGCCTAACCAAGATGATCTATTCCTAAACCTAACAAAGTAGATTTTGTTACGTAACTTCCGTACTTAAGTTACAGCACTTCAGGTGTTACTTAAACCCAAACTGTGATCTTTTCCTAAACCTAACTAAGTAGTTTTATTTTGAAAAGACTGGGGCAGAAATTGACACGTGTTGCTTGACATTTGTGGGAAAACGCACAAAAAATTCATTGTTGAAAGTTGCACTGAGCGTTACGTAAAAAAAGGAAAATTCGTGTCTATGAACACGAATCAAATAGATTAACTTTCGTGACTATTTCACGACCTGCCTTGAGACTGTGTTGAGATTTCAGAAGCTCATTGCTCTTTCACTGGTGTCAAACAGGTCAAGCATACCTGCACAGTCGCAATAAAACTGATCCTCCCGTGGCGAGCGTCTCTTCTAAAGTAAACGTACTGGGTTGAAGCTGAATGTTTGAAGGCAATTATTGCGGTTGTGGTTAAAAGAAGCCAATATTGACTGTTAGGAGATAACAGTGTTAGACAGATTATTGGTATCCTGAGCCCCTCCCCTCCTGGTGAGGACTGCCTTGCATCATGGTGCCTTCACATGCACACTCATCACCAGTCATCATTAACCCATTGAGGAGGGAGCTGTGCTATAACATACAGCGTACCTGAACCTCTCCAGCTGCACACCGGACAGTGATGACCAACACTTTGAGCTCAAACGGGCTATCCCACACTGCCATCTGTGGGTCACTGAGTGAACACCAGCCCTTAAAGAAACTACAGACTGCCCCTTACATAAGTGATCTATAAACCAACAGCATGAGTGGCTGCCTTACAATACGCGAGCCGAGATGATGCTCAGCTGTGGGATCCCACCGGGGAAGGCGAAGCCGGCTCGACCCGCTGCGCTGATTTACATGTGACCCACATCAATGCACCAGTTCTGAGCCTCCGACAGATCGAGGGGGGGGGGAGTGAAAGGGATGGGAAGAAACAGAGAGACAGAGAGGCTGCCATTTTATGCATCCTCCAATCCCTTTTCTGCCTCAAAAACAAGCCCAGTAATTCTGCCTCTCTGTGATGCAGTGAACCCAATCCCATCTGTTCAAGGAGGATAAATTCTGGCAGAGGGAATTTATCTGCAGCCAAGATTTATTTACTGGAAACAACTTTGGGTTTTCTTTCTCGAGCAGTCTGTCTCTTTCTTCACTCCTCCTCCTCCTCCTCCACCTCCCTCCCCCCCCGCTGTGTCCGCCTCCCCGCTGTGTGTGTTGTCCTGCAGGTTTCTGCGCGAGGCTCGGCCAGGTCGATCGCCGCTAATGAAAGGCGCCTTTTTATGAAGGTGTCAGCTGCTTTCCCTCACAGGAGCAAGCAGCTCTAATTTGAAGTAATGGTTATTGGCCGGGCCATTGATTTATCGAGCTGGTGATTAGTGCACTGTATCAGCACCCACAGAGGAGGAGGGAGGATCGGAGGGTGGGAGGGAGGAAGAGAGAAAGTGCACAAGATGGAAAGCAGGAGGAGGTAGGGAGGTGTGGGTGGGCGGTAAGGTGCAGATAGAAGGAAGATGGGAGCGCGTGTGTGCAGTTGTGTTTCTAAGAGACAGAAAGATAATGACCACATGCTGTCGCTGTCTTTATCATCTCTGCCCTGCTTCGTCTCTAGTGATCCTGCTTTTGTGATCTGATAAAATACAACCTGGGGAAGGGAAGAATGTTATGTCGGCTGTGCGGTGGTTCTCGATCAAGACAAGTAGATATATTGTGTCCCTGTATGTAAACTGGTTTAACCCCCTGTGGTCTGACTTCACTGTCTTTCAGAGGCTGGAGCAGGTTCAGTTTTAGAGCGAAATAACGCTCCAAAGTTAGGGTCAATTTTAGTGAGGAAAAACTGGCATGGCCATGTTTAAAGGGGTCTCTTGACCTCTGACCTCCAGATATGTGAATGAAAATGGGTTCTATGGGTACCCACGAGTCTCCCCTTTACAGACATGCCCAATTTATGATAATCACATGCAGTTTTGAGCAAAAACTATGCAGTGTTTGAGTATTTCTGCATTCTGGGGTCCCTAAACAGTCTTGAATTACATAAATTGTGTATCACTGTAAAGCTGAGACTCTTGTGGATCCAATGAGTCCAACTGTATTTGTATGATGTGTGATGATGTTAGTCCCCATAGGAGACATTTCATTGCAGTGAGACCTATTTCTTGAGACTTGACCTCACTGTATGAAATGACCTGTGGTGACCTCTAGGATAATCACAGCCTCATGACACTTTACAGCCACAAACTAGAGACCTAGAGCATTCAGAGGATGGATGGCTTTCCTATGACAATAAGGGGGGTTTCTCAGCAGTTTACACAACAGAAGTGCTCGCCATGTCAAAAGTTTTTGAAACCAAATCACAGCATGGCTTTTTCTATGGTGTTCCTCAAGGTCTTGGTGTCTTAATGTGGTAATTAGGAGGGATTATTGATCATTTTTTATCAATTCTCCAGTGGTAAAAAGTGGTTAAATTTAGCTCCAAATCTGTGTAACAAATGTTATCAACCCAAAAATTGCTGCAACAACTTATGAGACCTAATGGGGCATGGGGATGAGCTGCATCTCAAATTAATCTTCAGGTTCCCAGTTTTCAGATGATTTCCACCACTTCTATGTGACATCTACTGTTGACCTGCTTTCTCCCCCTAAAGACTCCTGTACCCCCTGTAATGGCAATTTTCATATCTACTGTAAGAAAGTGTACCTCACATGTTCAGCTTTGTCACCATAAGACAGTGACCTGACATTTTAGTTTTCTGTAACTGTAAACACCAGATTGCTGAGATACTTGTTATGTCTTGTGACGCTCTGTTGTCTGCTGTGTGCTGACGCATTGATTCACTTTCTATGCTTCTCTTCTTTTCTTCTTTGCACTTATCTTCGTGTTATGATTCAACTGTATAAATACTGGCTACTCTTTGTGCTCAGGGCTCGCTTGCCTCAGTTCACTCAGTAACTGTGCTCGTGAGTCCATTTACAGATGCTTCTATTAAATTTACTTGAAAGACAGGTTGTGACCTTAGTTTGTGTCTTGTTTTAACAGAAACTGCCACCACACCCCCTAAAAAAGACTGGTCTACTGTGGGTCTCAGAGGGTTAATTATCTTTACCAACGCTGGGGATGAGCCATGTAGCATTTTTATTTAAATATATTTACAGAGAACATGCATTGCTGGCATCTTTCCTTGATGGTCTCGTCTCCATGTCTAGATTTAACTGATGTGTTTGATTGATGAGCATCATTAGTTTTTTTTCTTCCCTGTCAGAAATCTCTCCATCTTGTACTTTTATGTGTTTTGCTGCTTAAATAAATCCTGCTAACCCGAGTCTTCGTAGCCTAGATAAGACAATCTTGTTTATTGTCCCAATGAATCAAGTTAAGTCTGTTTTATTTATATAGCCTGAAATCAGCCATCGGAAATCTGCATCTGTTCAACATACGACCCCTCTATCCTTAGACCCTTCATTTGGATATTGAAAAACTTCAGGAGTCAGACAGATGCAAGACTTATTACTAGGAATATCTGGATGATTCCACTTCTCATGAATTAGGTCTGATACCAATATTTAGTGTCAATGTTGTAACATTGTGGAGGTCTTTGTGGTGGACGGGCATGCAGAGGACTTGCAGTTAATGTTCTAACCATACATAAACCATAGTTCATTTGCCATAACTACAACTGTCCCTAACCTTGACCAACAGTTGCTCAATTTGAATGCAATCCAGGGTTTTGCAGAAACGTCCAATATCAACTTTTCTTGTCTGGTGAAGGGGTTGCGTATAAACAGAGGTGACAGAGGTGGCAATGGTAGAATTACAACAAGTAGAAACAGAAAAACACACAGATAATATGAGGTTAATAAAGTGTAAAAGTGTTGGTGTGCAGAATTTAGAAATGAGAAAGCGTCAAGCTTTCAGGTGGCACCAAGCACCGAAAGACAAAACCTCCTCTGTATCACAAAGACCTGGAAGGAGGATAAACTACACACACTACAGGTAAGACTCTAATACACCATTCACACAGAGGGAGAAAAGACAAGAGATGCTTAAAGTGGATGAATTATAGACAACACATCATGTGAGAACAGTTATGAGCAAAGACAGAGGTCGAGGAGGACCTGGATCAGAGACATCTGGACCAACAGGAGCCAAGCAACACAAAACTTTGAAGACAGCCGATGGTCCACCGCAGGCTGTTCTGTAGCTTTACCTCTAAAAATGTAATGCACTACAATTCGTATATATATCCCACAAAATCAATAGGTATTAAATCCACATATTTGTGGCGGTATAGAGAGTATAAAGGAGGTCAAAGTGGATGGGTGGGTTGAAAATCACCACACTGTTGCCCAGGAGACGGGTGTTCTTGTCCCGTGTGAAACCAGAAGGCAACGTTCATTTATTTGTCACATAACTTCCGTAGTTAAGTTACACTATTTCCGTAGTTATTCTAATCCAAACCATGGTCTTTTCCAAAACTAAAAGGCAAAATCTTACCAAGTATATTTGTCTAATTACAAGTAACTTTTTAGTGAGTTATGGGGACTTTGTAGACAATACATGAAGTGAAGAAAACTACCTTTGAGCATTACAGGCTTATTATGACACAAAGCACTTCCTAATACTGGTTAAATATAGCTCAAAATTAGTTTTTCTAGGTAATTTCAAGATCTCTTTTTAGCGTGAAAGGCCTAAATATTAAAACTTATTTTAAGAAATCTTATCAAGCAAAATTTCACATGTTCAATTGGCAGACTTTTTTTATTTATTACAAAGAAAGAACACCTTGTATTCATTGTTTTTTCACTTATTTTTGTTCCAGTAAATATTCCCTTTGAAGAGAAAAGTTTATTTTGAAACGACTGTATGCATGTAGAAATGTTTCTGGACATTCGTAGGAGAACGCATAAAAAATGAGGAATAACTTTTCTGAAGATATCATACGAACCGTTATATGAGGACACGTTGTCCACCGCAGAGGAACCCCAGTACTGGAAAAGGAAATTCAGTTGACTTACATTATGTTGCTGTCGTCCTTTTAGTACAGCTCTCCTTGTGGATCCATTGGAAAATGGCATTCTCATATTCATGGGTGGGGGGGGGAATTCATGAACGGCTTACCAAATGTCTCGCCTGGCTCCAGCCCAGGAGTATCAGGGGGCCTTTGTGCAAAGTGGCAGTTTCAGATTTCTCAATGCAGAGTAATGGGGCAAAAGCCCCTCTGAAAAACTAAAGGATTAGCCTAAACTCCAGGAGATAACCACTTTCTCCACAAGCAATTCCCAAAAGCGCTCTTCGCTAAAATCGTAACATTTGTTGGAATAACCATTGTTCCTTTTCAGCGGCGGTTTGGACCCGTTTGTAATAAAGTCGTGTGGTTGGAGCCGCCGCTCCAGAGCAGCACTTAGAAGAATAGTTTGTCATTAATTATTTAAAGTCCCCCCGATTACAGCTCCAAAGGAACAAGGAAGTAATGATGCAGCTGGGAGGACAGGTTTCAAGCAAATAAATGGTTTTACAGACTTCCCAGGACTAGAGTCTGTACTGAATATGAATTTAGAAAGTAAAAAACAACCATAAGTGCATATTTGATGCATTTTTAATGAACGTCAAGTATGTTTACATGCACACCAGAAGTCCTGTAATCTGGTAGTTCTCATCCATGTGATACCTTCATCCAGATGTTTGATTTACTGTCTACCCTCTGCTTGTCTTTCATGCCAGGCTCTCTTTTATATTTTGTACAGATGATTTTATCTCAATAGTTGAGGAAGAACCCAGCGTGTATGGCTCAGATAATACATCTCAATTTCATCACCAGCAATGAAACATATCCTCCACTTCAGCAGGCATCAGGCTACCTCTGAGTGTACTTATTCCTTATACCACATGTCCAAAACTTCATGACAAACTTACTGTATTAAGGTACAGACATTGGCTTTGATTACACTTTACTGATCCGCAGGAGTAAAATTACTTGACAGCAGCAGTTTGTGCAAAACAGGCCAATGGTGCACGCTAGATCGGTGCTGGCGGGACGCAGCTGTGAACTGGTAGTTAGAAATAACAGTTCCTCCACCAGAGAGCTTTGCAAAGAGACCAGATAATTGTCTTTTAAAGCAACAACCTTGAATAACAGTGACTAATGCTACGGCCTCTCAAACAAACCAAGGCTCTGGAGAGACCAACAATATGAAACGACTCCAAGAGATAGTTATGTGAAAATGATACCATCAATTTATTTTAAATCAGGACAAAAGTAACTATCAAAAATGTAACTAAGCAAACAAAGGGGTGGAGATCCCGGTTAAATGAACAAAAGAAGGGGAAGTTGTCGCACTCAGCTCATCCTCCTAAACTCAAAAAGTGGCTAACTTAAATCAAAAGCACAAAAACTGAACTACCGGGGATCTCCAGCCCAAAAACAAAGTCACAAAAGAAAGGTAAGAAAAAGGTCATCTAAGATCAAAAACAACGAAACAATGGAGACAGCAGTCTCCGAGCACTGCTGCTGGCTGGCACCCTACGTTTACATGCACCTTAATATTCCACTATTATTCTGAATATGACAAGATAGTGAATGTGATACGGGTCATGTTCTGTTTGGATATTCTGAATTAGGCCTTCCGGTGTTACTTAAACCCAAACTGCGATCTTTTCCTAAACCTAACTAAGTAGTTTTGTTGCCTAAACCTAACCAAGGTGATCTATTCCTAAACCTAAGTAAGTAGTTTTATTTTGAAAAGACTGCATTGCAAACAATTGCACTGATTTTGTGGGATATACATGAATTACAGCTCATTACTTTTTGTAGGTATAGCTCTGAACGGTGTATGAGAGCAACCTGAGGGAAGTGAAGGGTTGTGGACCTCGTTATTTCCAGCCCAGTCGCACAGCAGTTCGTGAAATAGTCACACAATTAAATGTATTTATTCGTGTAGATAGACATGATGGTCAGCACAAAATAAATTCGTAGGTAGTCCACGTAATTGTGAACCGGGAAGTATAAAGAGTTTTGCAGAGATGCACGCCCAAAAGCAGCCACTTCAACAGCTGTCAAGATCAAAATCTGCAGACCTCTGCGTGTTGAGTCGAGCTGGTGCTGCGAAGAAACTCCCAAGAAAATATCACAAACACAAAGCGGCAAAAACAACCTAACTGTACCTGTTTCAATCAGCATCTCTGCTCTGTGCGAGCCTCCGAGGAGCCATCGCGGCTAATATCAAATTGAATAAGTGACATTTTCCATCACCTTGCCATTGCGACGTCTGGAGCTCTGGATGGGCCGAGAGGGAGACGGGGCCGCGGATAGGGGTCACGCTTTCATTAAAGAGGCTAATGGCGAACAGAGACAAGGAGCTGATATTAGCCACAGGGAAACCTATTAAGAGCGGGCTGGAGACAGTCGTGATGAGGAGCTGATTACAAAATCACTGAAAGGAAAATGACTTGGCAGATAAGTAGAACCGCAGCTCAGAAGCTGTAAAAGACACCGAAGCAGACTGAGCTCGGGTCAGACAGAGCAGAGGGCGGCGGGATAGTGAGGCTTCATATCACTACAAAAAATGAACCAATGTTCTTTTGTTGTCGCTGTTCTGATTGCTTAAATGTTTGTCTATTTCTGTGTCTATTCGTAGCAGGAGTTTAACATATCAAATCCACTTCAGACATAATATTTGGATTGTACATACATTTAGAATTTTAAAGAGAGAAAGAGATTATAGGATATAAAAGACCAAATTTACAAGATCTAGCCTCTACCTGTATTAGCACTTGGTTTACTTCAAATTAAATGTGAATATTTTACATCACCCAAACCATTTCACCAAACCACACCAACGTTTTTCGACCCTTCTGGGACATAAAGTAACTGGTCCCCATTGACACCAGTGTTTAAAATGTAAAGTTAGTGCAGACCAATAGTCCGTAAAATGTCCCGAACAGAAGCACATGGCTAATTATTATTCAAAATGATGTCATTGGACCTTCCCAGTTCCTCTTATCATGGAGAAGGCATGCCCTACTCTGCCTCTGGTTGGCTTTACCCTGATATTCTTACCCTAAACCTAACTAATCTCACGCCTCCTGACTAAACCTAACCAACCAATCCAACGAAGACATTCAAGGCATTCAAGTCGGATGGTCCGATGATGTCATTCTGCATAACAATTAGCCATGTGCTTCTGTTTGTTGCAAAGTGTGTAGTCCCCGTTAACGGTGGTTATCAGCCTCATAGATATGGGTTAGAAGGGACCTGCTACACCTACTAGTAGGTTCAGATGGCCATTATCATCTATTCACATGGTAAATCATCAATGGGACAAACAAACAGGATTTTCATCTAGGAGACCGCTGTTTGTGTCCCGTGTGCAAGCAAAAGTTGATGTTGACTTTTTTTTACCGTACTTTTGTTACTTATATGTTACGTAACAAGCAGACGTCTCTTTTCCCAAACCTAACCAAGTAGTTTTGTAGCCTTAACCTAAAGTTGTTTTGTTTAAATTCACAATGTTTAGTTTCACTTTCACTTCCACAACGTGGTAGGTGCAGTTTGGCCTGTCTGAAGCATTAGGGGCTGATTACACCAAAGCATGTTGCTAGAAATGCATCGCCAACAAAACCATTATTTTCCTATGGTATGGTGTGGCTCCTCTCTGGTGGCGCGTGGCGCGTTTTTAAAAGACGCGCATAAAAGTTAAAATATTCTCAACTTTTCAGCGCCAGGCTCTGAGTCGCACCGCTCATCAATGTCACATTTGGGCCAGGCAGCCAATGAAATCAATCAAGAGGCGGACTTTACTACTTTACCACTTCCTCCCTGTTTTGATACCGGTAGATGTGGTAGGGCTAGCTAGCTGCTGGACTATGAGAGAGCTACGGAGTATGTAAGAGGAGGGAATTCACATCTAATGTCGTGATGGTTTCATGTAGGCTACTGTCTTTGAGCGAGAGAGAGACCACATTTTCCCGTTAATCACATTTGATCGCCCGGTTGCGAGCACGCACGCTCACTCCACAGGCGCGCTGCTGGTTTGCCCAAGGCGCTTTGCCGAGGCGTTTTTGAAGCCTGCAGTGGCGGTGTGATCATCCTCTAAGAATGGTAGTGGTAACCACCGATTCAATCGGCTGATGACATTTGAAATGGGTGTGCCATATTGATGTGGAGGAGCACGACCGACATCAGATGAAGTGTATTGATTCCAAGATCATTCCAGTTAAAGAGATCTGTGACCGGTGTGGCAGTCACACGTGTTTGTATAACACAGTTCCAGCTGTGGTTTTTCGTACGATCCTCCCGGCTCCTGTCTCATTTCTCTCAGATGATATTAATGCCTGTGCGGTCAGAAAATCACATTCCACTCAGTGTGTGTTGTTTTGTGTGCACATCTGTGACACAGACAGTCTGTTTGTGTGTGTGTGTTTGTTTTGCAGGAGGCTGATGTGGAAAGTCTCCAGTTTTCCTCTCAGTCGGTCTGTCTGTCTGCGGGGGCCCCGGGGCCAGTAAATATGTTAGGCCATCTGGCCATCTGCCTGTCTATCTGGACAGATGGTCCACCTGAGGGCCAATCGCCTGACTATCCACTGGATCCACAACATGATTCAATGATAGGACTCCATGCCATCTATTTCCAGTTAAATAGAAATTCCTCCATTCTGTCTTCGGCCCGAAACAAAGCAATTAGAACAAAGCTTTAAAGCGTCCACGACTACACTGACATCCAAGAAAAGTAGAGCAAAACAGAAACAAACAATTATATTTATTGTCATTTAAAGTGGTTTGATGGCAGGAGCCCCAGGACCAAAAGGTAAACAGGTAACACTTTATTTGCATTAGTCTAGTCTCTGCTGCCGTCAGCTGACAAATATCAATTATTTTGAGCTTTTAAATTTCTTTCCGTCCTCCCTGATTGTGCTGCCAACATAGATATGCCCATAAGGACATTTTGCATTAACCCAAACTTGCATTTTGTTTTTACCTGTTGTTGCTTTTTGTCATTTTGCCAGCCCAAATGTAAATGAACAGATGCCGTCCTATTTGTTAGCCTAACACTACAAACATGGGGTGAATCAGATCACAAACTATCTAATTTTACAGCTAAACAGTACACTACAAGATGTTTCTGAAAACATTTGAGGCTTGAAATCTGCATTACAGTAACAGAATATTGATTCATATTTGATCAGCGCTGCCTAGTTTGACCGTTTGATCAGAGTTCACGAGTGATTGACAGCTGCTCAGAGACGGCAGACTTCAGCTTTAACGAGCCCTCGGCGTCACTTCTCAGTCACAGTAAACACATGCTTAATGTTGTGAGTTAAACAAAAACATTTTATTAGGTTTAGGCAATAAATTCACTATAGTTATATAAAAAAATAACATGGTTGGGCTTAAAATGACTTTGTTTGTACAGTAAAAATGTGACTCGATGAACAGCTGATTGTAACGTGACGCACGGGACACGAACAGCGGTCTCCTGGATGAAAGCCTTGGTATCGACGCCCTAGGAATGAGAACAGGCTGGATATTTACCAGCATCCATCACAACTTGCTGCATCATTTAACTGCAATAACCTTAAAGCTGTAGATTTAATTGTGAACAATTTAAAGAGACACATTATTTATGTCCAGCTATCATTAAAGCTGCACAGCTTCTAGTGAGCCGCTGGCTCGCAGGTAGACATCAGATAATGAGGATGGAAACTTGCACACTCAGAACTCCTTTACATTTATTTCAACTTTAAGATCGATGATTTAGCAAACAGCCTTCTTCAGGAAGGTTGTTGAAACTCCTACGATTATTATAACAATTTCAAACCATTTGTTTTTGGAATAAGTCTAAAATTGAAACACCTCCTAAATGTATTAGTTCTGCCTTTCAATAAAATCCAAATTCCTCCAGTCTCAGCACTTCAGCAAGCAAAACAATTATAATTTTAAATAATTGTTAATATTCAGTTTCACGCTAAATAAATGCACAGGGAAAGACTGAGGTAATAAAACTGTCTCACATGGTGTACCAGCCTAGGAAGCATCTAGTGCCATAAAGTGGTAAATGACTCTGACACCAGCTCTTGATTTATGTGTCATGTCATCAGGCGTCTCGTGCTCATCTCACCGCTTCTCTATAAAGTCCAATAAAGCAGCGAAGCCATAAAAATAATCCTAAAGTTGTCCCAGAAACTTCTGTTTTGTCCGAACCAGTCCACTTCCTCTCTCGAGTGTCTCCTTTCTCAACAGGCACACAGAGGGGGGAAAAAAAAAAACACAATGTACTACAATTCAAAATGATTTATTGAAACCGACACTTAGACGTTGAAATACCTACTTACTCTGCAGTTGTCACTATAGTTTTGTCATGGACACAATTGGAGCTGTGTTAACGATGAGAGAGACAAAATATTTCAGGAGATGTCAAGAAAGGTTTCATTTTAGTGGAATATGGAGTGGAAAAAACTGGCACCAAACACAGATTAGACCACCACAAAGATGTTGGTAGACCAACGCATAACCTGTTGGCATTATTAAACCAGAGTAAAGGTCATGTTTTTCCATGACAGGATTTGCTTATGCGCACCTTGAACTCGATACCAGCTGCTGCTGCTTGCAGACAAACAATCAATCAATTAGTTACAAAGCTTCAGGTGGTGCAATCATCTGCGCTTGAGCTCACATGCGTCTGATTTGCTCGTTTACCCTGCAGAGGTTCTAATAGCTGCGACACAACATGCCCTTCAGTATACAAACAGGTCGCCGCACACAGCACACACAGTGACTGGAGACTTACTACTGCTATGTACGTGGAAAAAAAAAAGTTGAATGTGCTATTTTTTATTGCTTATGGTTTATTTCTAACCTTTCTTACACAGAGGAGTGAAGATGAATGCTTGTTTTAGACGCCACGCATCACATTCACCTGGTTAAACAGCTGTGAACTGCTCAGTTTTCTGTCAGCTTAGTGGAAAAATTAGAGGTTGAGTTTCACAGCCAGAGGCACCTCTGTAACACCTGCATGCTCAGGGACAGAAGCTCCTATTTACTTCCCCCCGTTTGAATGTTGTAGGTATTGATTCGTGTGCTGAAAACAATAAAAGGAATAACGGAAAACAGACACTGGGTGAGACTGTGGCATTTGCAGGACAGGGTTGAGTATAGAGGAAAACAACGACAACAGTGACATTTATAAATAATGAAGGAAGGAGCCGCTCTCTCTCTCTGATGTGTTTAGTGAAGCATCTGCTTCGGTCCT
The DNA here is from genome assembly GCA_916701655.1 of Sebastiscus albofasciatus. NCBI lineage: Eukaryota > Metazoa > Chordata > Actinopteri > Perciformes > Sebastidae > Sebastiscus > Sebastiscus albofasciatus. The sequence goes on from CAKAOI010046881.1 coordinate 17,706, forward strand.
GTTGGTGTTAAACACACACATATCCACCCGCGCACTCACACAGATCAGGTTTTGAGGCAAATAACACCTGACGTGTAAGTCGGCCGTCCATTCGCTGCTCTGCACATTCGGCACGGAGACTAAACGTCGGAGTCTGTGTCGCCCTCTGGTGCTCTGACTCATATGCTAATGCTGCTGCCCTCCGCTGTGGTGGAGGAAGGTCAGAGGGCAGGAAGGTAAAAATAGCTGATGACCCAATAAGAGAAATGATTGAGGAGGAAGAAAGCGAACGAATCATCTTTATAATCACATAAAATGTCAAAATAGTCCTATATTTGATTGGTCAGGTAAACATAGAGCAACCTTTAAATGATGTTCCCATACAACTAAACTCTTCTTCATTATGCTTCGGGGGAAACATATTTTCACCTGGATTACAGTCGCAGTTTTAAACAGTTTTAAACACGTGGTTAACATTTTAAATTGAAACAAATGCAACAAAACTACTTGGTTAAGTTTAGTACAAACGATCAAGGCTTAAAATGAATGACTAAAATTTGTTACGATATTTAAGCTACGTACGTATATTCAAATTAGTGCACGTTGACTGTTAGTGCCACACGGGACACAAACAGCAGTCTCCTGGGTTTAAGTCCTGTGTTTGTTTGACCCATCCACCGTCCCGACCTCCTTCCTACGCAGACTTCTGCGGACTATCATGCAAACATATTTGTAATATGTTTTGGTAAAAGAGGTTGCGCTTCAACAATGGGATTCACGATGGAGCGCTAGATCGAAAGTACAATAAGCACAAAAATGTGATAGGGTAGCACATCCCAGATTTCAAAATCAAGGAGGATTAAATACTAACATTTCACTTGTTTAATGTCTCACATCACAAAAGACATACGCTTACGCCTTTCGGCACGGAGCCTTCTTCAGAGCGAGTGAAGTTTACAGATTCAGTTCGATAGTATACACAGGGGCAGAGTCAACACACAGCTGGGAGTTGGATCCAATTATTTGGGAACCAGTCACTTTTCTTATCACATGGCTCTAGATACAGGGACCAATCACAGGCATATAGATTATAGTTAACTCTGATCCAAAACCCCATTACATACAATGTTGAGCTCAACAAAACACTGTTCCTGGCCATGATTGGCTCACTATTAAGACCATACACTAGATGGCAATAGAAGGACACTTGAATAAACCTCATTCATTTTTAATTATAGGCTAATTTTACGGATTATCCTGTATCACCAAGTGGTCAGTGGTCACCTTCGTAGTAATGTAGTAGTCATAGTTATATTTGTAATATGTCAAAAACAAACGTAATCCACGACAAAATACGTTTCTCGAAACGTAATGCACAATTCAGTTTTATTGTATGGGAGCAAAGTTTTTAGGAGACGAGGCTGCACAGAGGAGTGAGGTGCAATACTCCATCACTTCCTCCATTCTGGACTGAAAGCGACTACCGGACGCCAGTGAAACGTTCGCCTACAATGCGTCGTACAACAGTAAAACTAAATTATTTCTATTCTATTGTCATATTTAATGTCTCTACTGAAATGGCCGGGGTTGAACAAAAAATATATTATAAATATGCATACTATTATAACTATTTATTTATTTAACTTTTTGCCCGGCTGCTTCCCAGAGGAGCACAAACTGAGCCATGGACATAAATGGAAGTTGGAAAAATCCAGCACACATCTCACATTTTGAGATTAATCTTAAACTTCTTCATGTCAAGAATCTCCAGAATTGATGTCCATCCAATAGTCCACAGATCATGGATGTATATTTGAGTGCATTTTACCCAGGGAGCACATTTACTGATCCTGAAATTATACATGTTCATGTGACTGAGCCTTTAGAGAGAGCTTGGGGATTTTAGGGAAACTTGTTTTTTATTGTCTTTCTTTTACCACATTTACTTTACATAAACCAACCCCTACCCATAATTATAACCCAATGTTTCTGATATTAGTGGAGGCGCTAGAGAAGTTACTCATACCTCATTTTATTCTAACCAACCCCCTCATTCTCACAGCTACTGAAATACCACCCCCAAATCCTATCACACTGCTTTCATAACTCTAACAAATCATACATTACATCTGAGTTTAAAGCAAGTCTATTTGATCAGGATGAATATATTCTGGAAATGTACCATTATTAATGTGGGGGGAGATAAAGTACCTGTAGCTTAATATGATAACACAAAATACTAAAACCTTATTTTGAACTTTAAACATTTTGGAACAAACGTTCACAGCTTGATGGGAGTCACGTTGGTGAAGTGAAGTGCAGAAACACAACCGTGTTATTTATTCATGTTCTACGCAGAAACATGCACATTTAATGTCGACACCGATCTCGATGTAAACACTGCCGTCCTAGTTTTAAAAACGGGACATCTCGTGACCTTATTCTAATTTCTCTCATGCAGTTAACATAATTGTTCTAAGCATGCATGTTGCAGGTCCCTGCAGACTGCAGTCATATCTGACAGACTAATAATAATCCAACCGTATCAAGACAACACAATGTGGGTTTATATGCGCAGTAAATCTTTATTTGTTGTTGTCTTCCATGAAAATTAGAACATTTACAATCCAAAAATGAGACTTTATGAATAAATCAACACTAAATGCATCCATGATAAGTGCTCTGAAGAGTCATTTCCTTAAAAATTGGTTCAATTTCAGGTTTTATAATCACCTGCGTTTGAGAAAAATTGGCTTGTTAATGTCAGGCAGCGAAGTATTCCCCTTTTGGATCCATTTTCTATCTTCTTTTTCATGAAAAAGAAATTAAATGAGTAATAGGAATATATATTAGCTGCAGGGCTGGCTGCAGTGGAGTGTGGTTGACATCCACATTACGCTTTGACTCTATATATGTTCCTCTTTCTGATCTTTCGGGTCAGATTTAAGTGTGATATCACAGAAAAAAAAGCCCAGAAAGTTTATCGACAGTCTGAATCCGACTTTAAAGATATCACAACTGATGGAGAGGGCCCGTCTCCGTCGCTGCCCATCAGCTCGCCCCACTTCGGATGTGAGGAGGAACTTAACTAGATCCACTATCTCAACGCAGGCACTTTTATGAGCCTCGGTAGCTTTATTCAAATAGCATTCATTTACAGTCACATAAAGGGGGAAATTAAACCGATAACTCACACACAGACGGACGGACACGCACACCATCTCATATGGAGATCAACACACACAAATGCATTCAACACAACACACGTGGCAAACATAACATCAATACAAATTAGAGTTTTCTTCCTGGAATAAGCTAATGTTTCATAGAGTCCCAGAGCTGGGACTGGGACGGATCCTAAAGCTGCTTTTGGAGCACTAATCTGAAAAGCCTTTTATCGTCCTAGGGCCCATTAGCAGCATCAGTGTCTCCAAGAAACAGAGAATGACTGAGAGCGAGAAACGCAGCCGAAGCAAAATGTTGCATTCGTCTTTTTATTCTGCTTCTTCTTTAATGTTTTTACCAGAGATTGTAAATAAGAAGTGGACGAGTGGTCACCATGAACTACGGCTTTCAAGCCTTGAATTTGGCATTTTGGCCATCACTTGCTTGGTTTTTGCCTGTCGTCATCTTGGTTTTCTTAGTTTTTGACCGTCGCCATCTTGGTTTTCTTGGTTTTTGACCGTCGCCATCTTGGTTTTCTTGGTTTTTGACCGTCACCATCTTGGTTTTCTTGGTTTTTGACCGTCACCATCTTGGTTTTTGACCGTCACCATCTTGGTTTTTGGCTGTCACCATCTTGGTTTTCTTGGTTTTTGGCCGTCACCATCTTGGTTTTCTTGGTTTTTGACCGTCACCATCTTGATTTTCTTGGTTTTTGACCATCGTCATCTTGGTTTTCTTGGTTTTTGACCGTCACCATCTGGTTTATGTCTGTCACCTGCTTGGTTTTCAGACTCAAACAAGCATGAGTGCACCTGCAGCTTGGAGGATGACCTTTGACCTGCAGCTTCTACTATAGTCAGATGTCATATTCACATTATACCAACAACCTTGTTATTTTTCAACAGTGTGGTTAATCAACTTATTCAGGAAATGACTCAAATAAACATGAAATCTCATAGAAATGCATCAAATTCCCTGGAGGGGGCTTTAAATAAATTTTAAATGGGCACGCCTCTTCATACCTGTCTGATCTCCTCAATCCATCCTGTGCTCTCAGAATACAGGGCTCCTGTCTGTCCCCAGAGTTAAAATGAAATCTGCAGGCTGTATAAAGCCAAGTACTGTAGTCCATGTCTGTCCTGCCAAAGACAATACCGTAAACTTTCGATAAACCACTGCATCTCTCAACCCCTCTGTTTGTTTGTGTCCCACAAGCAAACAAGTGTCCAAGCTGTTTGCCTCTCTGTATTTTATTGTCCTCCCTTTCCACTCAGTCTTCTCTGAGCTGAACCACCAGCCGTCCTGGGACGTCTCCGTCTCCCCTGGCTGTCGGTGCCTCATTCCAGATGTTTGGCTCTTGTCTCTCTCTCTCCCTGTGTGCATGTTTGTTTACTTTCTCATATCTGTGTGAACGATGAGCTTTAGCTTTGCCTCTTGAGTCTGTGTACTCTGTCTCCGTGGTGGAGACGAGGACATGTGGCTTAAGTCCTATCTATTCGGCGACACCTGAAGTTGCTGGGGTCATTTCCCCCGTTGCTTTGACGTGGAAGACAAACTTCCACATTGAGATCCTACAGAGCACGTTGGAAACAGTCCAGCAGGCAGTGCCAAATATCCCCGGCAGAAGACAGCCTGGCCAATCTGCATTTGTCATCAACTTCTGCAAGAAATCATCATGTGGAATTCAGTCGCAAAGAAGCAAAAGAAAACATGTTTTTCCAAGCAGCTGAAAACCCAAAGTCCTCTCTGCTGGCCAGTTTAAAAAAGACTTTATACTTGTTATATATATGCAGTATGTATTAAATGATGTATGGAGAATCTGTCTCTGTTCTTTTGCTATGTGCTTTTACATTAAATTTGATTTGCAATCTACAAGAAGGCATCGTCTTGGATTTATATCTTTTCAAAAATGTGCTATACAAACTTAGTATTTCCATCCAGCACTACGAAAAACTAATTCAATATCATCATGCATGTGATTCTTACATCCTTTGTCCACTATAGTCCACTGCATCACAGCTTCTTAACCTCTTCTTTTACCTGCCGAACATGATACCGTAAAAACACTGCCTTTTAAAAAGGTTTCTGAAAGACGAGGCCTTAACGCTACTAAAACAACACTCCATGTGTATTTTGTCCAATGTTTGTTTGGCAATGATTTCAATATTTTAGTTACAAAATCAATGCATGAAAAATTATATTTTTACTTATATAATAATATTTTTTACCGTTTTTTTTTAATGAATGTACATACTTGATTGTGGATTATTTTTTGTTCTCTTATTTACATTGTTATTGATCTTATTTGTTATCATCTAAGTTTTACTTGATCATATTTCATACTTACTCCATTTGGAGTTATACATTTAGTTGTTTTTTATTGATTTTATACTGTGCACAATGGTAGAATGTGATGATGCACAGGGTAAATGTCATGGCCAAAGGCTCCCTTGTGTGCACATAGCCTCCTGTAGTAGATATCAGTAGTATTTTAGAGCAATATTCCCTTTAGAGAGGTAGAAAACCCATTTGGCACACTTTGGGTATCCAAGTGTGCCAAATGGAGAGTCCTCCTGGTCCTATCCTGACTAAAACCTTTGTAGAATCTATGTGCTTTATGTCATTTAGTGGCATCTCTGTGCATGGCATCATTGCTATAATGGTGTTTTCCACTGTCTAATCTAGAAAACCTTTTAGGCGATCGTAAAAATGTAAATTTTTCATTTGGTTCATCACAATTTACTCAGGAATAGTAACAGTCACAATGTTACTGAATGAATCCTCTGAGGTTTTACCTCTCCACAGAGACCAGGATCATGTATAAAGACCTGGTAGTTGTGGAGCTATTCTTGATTTATTTTGGGTATGTCTGTCTATACGAACTACACCTTCCAGCACCCTAGGACTTAAGAGGTTAATCTCTAAAAGCTAGTCTGTGTATCCAACAAAGAAAATCACCACCGTGCACCCTTTATAAGTTAAGAACATTTTGATGTTCAAAACAAACAGGTCATTAAAAGAAAAAAGTTGTGGGCTCTTTAGTAAACACTATCGATCGCTAACAAAGCCTCCTCTCCAGCTATTTAAAAAGCTTTCATGTTGCTGTTTTTGTTCCTGAAAGAAAGAAAGCGAAAGTGGCAGCAGGTTTCTGGCCTCCTGTCAGCTTTTGGCAGCAGAGCTAACCCTTTAATGACATGAACAATGAACTCTTGCTCTTTCTGTGTGGCCCTCTGTCGTGGAGCTACAGAGCGTATCCCCAACACACACACACATCCACTCTGGATGATGCAGCACGCTTTACTTTATGTTGTATGACTTCCTGCTTCAAATGTGCAGCACAGGGCCAATATAAACAGTTAATAGATGCTCACATGCACCAATTCTGCATTAGAAAGCTATGTTATTGATTGGTTTTTCACTTGTAGAGCTCTCATTATGGTTCTGCAATATCAGGTGTCCACTGACAATGTTTTTCAGTATGTATTCCTACATTATCTATACATTAAACATGTATAAGGTACTGTACAAATGCAACTGGATTTGCTTTTTAATTCTTAAAAGAATAAAATGAGAATGAAACTTAAATAAATTGGGTAGAGATGGAAAAATGGGACCAAAATTAAATATCAATGTCAATGGCGATTACATGGGAAGGCGTATAAATGGCATGACATTATAAGGACATTAGCCTTTTTGCGTGTCATTTTAATGCCATGCAACAAAACTACGGCTGCAGTTATGTTTAGGCAACAAAACCGTTTAGTTAGGTTTAGGAAAAACACCATGGCTGGGCTTAAAGTAAGTATGTAAACTGAGTAAAATCTGTACAGAAACAACGTAACAGAGGTACGGAAAAGACGTCACAAACATCACTAACGTAACTTCAAAATAACTCAACCAGGAGACCGCCGTTTGTGTCCCAAAGTATTGTTGAAAGTCCTGTGTTTGTTGGACCCATCCACCTCTCCACCCTCCCATCATCAGCAGTCTCTCTCTCTTTCTTTTTACTCTACGTCACTAGCACGCAAAATGACTTGTGCCTTCCAACGACGAGCATTTCCAAGAACAACTGGTGAGATGTTGATTCAACTTCATGCTCATTTTGGAGGTTGTCATTGGTCGTTGTTGTTGTTTGTCTTTCAGCTGCTCCGGTTAGGGGTCACCACAGCGGATCATTGATCTGCACATTGATCTGGTACAGGTTCTACACTGGATGCCCTTCCTGACACAGCCTTCCTGGTGGGAGGGTACATGTTTTGATGGTGGGAGGAAACCAGAGAACCGAGAGGAAACCCACGCGAACACAGGGTTGTTGGTTGATCTGCAAGAAACAATATAATACAGCACAATATGACAATATCAGTACTGTCAGTTGAAGGTAGCTAATCTACTGTAAATACAAACATGACACTACTTCCTGCTTTGGCCCAGAAAGTTGCCACAATGGACACTGATGCAGAAAAGTTGCATAATTAATTGTAGAAAAACTGGACTGGAATAGAAGGAACATCAACTGGTGTGCAGCTCCTCACACTGGCATCAGGTGAGATGCAGTCAGTGAACAAGTACATGCATAGGCAGCCATTAGCATACTAACAGCCAGGTAGGTCGTAACCTGCGATAGTAGTCGAAGCCAGGTAAGAGGACAGGAGGTAAGCAAAGAGACAGAATCAAGGTAAACACAGTCAGTGGCTGGAAAAAAGGGAACATGGAGAGAGAAAGGCAAAGAGGAAACAGACACATTAACTGGTAAAGAAGTATGTAGCGCTGCAGAAAGCAGGCGGTGATACACGAGGTAAACTGCTGTTGTTCAGGACGGGAGGAAGTGTGCGAGAGGACAGGTGGTAAACAAGCGCTCGCTAACCCGGCAGGGAAACAGGTGTTCGGGGACAGCACCATCATTTTTTTATTCACATTTGCATCTTATAAATATTTGATAAATTAATAGTTTCCTCCATCTGGTGCGTGTTCTGTAGGGGCTGTTGCTTCGGTATGTTCCTGTAGGTGTCGAGCAATCTGCATGTTCACTTGACTGCGTGACTCAGTGGTGAGGGAGTGGAGATTAAAAATGTTCTTTCCCTCCTAAGTAAGTGGCGCCTCTCTGACTTTCCACTAATTTGTCTACGTTAAACAATAGAGAGAGACAAAAAGAGTAGATGAACGATGAGTGGAGCTGTCAGTCACACTTTTCATGGACTGTTCTCGTCCCACCAGCGCACATTTCTGTCACTATAATAGTTAGTTAATTAGTGTTGGAGGGAAGGCGAAGACGGGGAGAAGAAAGCCTCTTTTTGGAGCCTCCTGCTGGGCTTCAGATGTTTTCTACGTCACAGCTGGAGTTATCGGGCCCACATTCAACTGCCCTGTTCTTCCTTCCCCTTCACTTTGATTTGTGTTTAGTCAGAGACGCTGACAAAAACATCCGTTTGGTTTTATCTTTTACAAGCTCAGAGTTGAATATCCATGTTGCTTCCGAAGGCATTTGCATCATGAAAATCAATCTCACAAAATCTCCTACAGAGCTGCACCTTTTTAAAAAGGATCCGCAACTGCTGCTGCTGCCGCGGCTGTTAAGAAAATAAATCAGGCTTGTGATAAAAGCTAATTAAAATGAGCTAATAGACGTAATTAGCTATTCATCAGTTGCGATTGCGTTCAAACTTTCCCTGGAGGCGCAGTGGGGGGGGGGGGGGGGGGGGGGGGGGGGGGGGGGGGGGGGGGGGGGGGGGGGGGGGGGGGGGGGGGGGGGGGGGGGG
>CAKAOI010046881.1:26625-39753 GCA_916701655.1 Sebastiscus albofasciatus
GTGATTCCCCCCCCCCCCCCACCCTAAACAGGAAAAGTCTTTGAAACAGGTAGCGCGGCGTCTTCCTGAATACCAATTAGCTCGGCTGCTCGGCTTTCTGGGGCTCATCCATGTGAATCATTTGACAACGGAGTAGCAGTTTTCCACGGCTGGCTAATTCAGCACAATGCCTCTAAGGGAGGTAGACGAGGAGCGCCGTGGGGAGAATGTCACCAGTATTTGAGAAAGGTTAGACAGGGAGGAGAGCGTGTTGCTATCATACACGCCATTCATCATCGTGTTTATGCCACACAGTCACAAAGGGCTCTGTGTCTGGCTCGGTATCGATGTGCACTGTGTGTAAGTGTGTGTGTGTGTGTGTGTGTGTGTGTGCAGGTATCACGGTAGATTGGCTCACCGCATGTATTAATGTGGGACTCGTGGGTGTGTGTCATCATACAGTCTGTCCTCTGCAGAGAACCACAGCATTGGTTATCACATTTTAATGCTGAGATTCTTAGAAGCTAATAGAGTTTTTAAAAAACATTTTATGGAAATATAAGGAGGAGAGATGTGTGGATGTACTTTGTATTTTAGTGAATGTACTATTTGCATCTCCTAAAAACATTACAGTCCATAAAACTAAACTGCATTGTGAATTATTTTTCGAAAGAAACTTATTTTTTTGCGGATTATGTTTGTTTTGACGTATCACAAATACGTTTTTAATCATAGTCCAGAGGAGGAGGAAGGAAGGAGGAGTCCGGGACAAGCCGTTATTACTCCAAACTCGTCAAATACCGCCGTTTGGTCAGCACCCCTCAGCATCGAAAACCGACGCACGGAGAAACCCTGTAGCAACAGCATGTGTCGAACTGGGCTTCTATGGAGGACAGAACCTGCCAAAATAAATAAGAAATACATGTCATTAAATGTAGGAAAAATATTAAAAATAGATGTTGCAATTAAAAATAAACATGTCATTAAATGTGGGAAAAATATTTAAAAAAAATGTTGCCATTAATTAAATGATAAACATGTGACATAAATTGATATGTTTTTTTTTCTTTCTTTCTTTCTTTATTTAGCTTTGTATCAATTCCCCTATTTATTTACTCTCTGTTGAAATAAATAAATAAATGCATAAATACATAAATAAATGCATACATTAAAATATATATATAAAAGAAAAAATTAGCACAAAAATAGATGAATAAAAAATAAATGCAAAAATAAAGGATTTAATGAAAAATAAATAAATTAAACAATTAATACAAATAAATACATAAATGAATAAAAGGGAACATTTTACAGAAAAGTAAATAAATAAGGGAATTAATACAAAGATAATTAAATAAAGAAGCAAATTAAAGCAGAAATATCAATTTATGTCACATTTTGTTAATTAATTAATGGCTACATTTATTTTTGATACATTTAATGACATATTTATTTATCAAGTTATTTATTTATTTATTTTTCATTTTGGCAGGTTCTGTCTTCCATAGTTTAAAACTGTTTAAAATTGCAACCATAATCCAGGAAAGATAAGTTTCCCTTTGAAACGTAATTGTGAATGCAGTTAAGTTGTATAGGAATGTAATTGTGTTGGCACAGCTTTCATTTAACTCTGTAACGTAGCTCAGGATCAGCAGTGTTGACTCTTTTTTGTGGATATTTGGACGAGTGTGTAATGTGGATGTTGTTTATGTCACAATGAATCTCATCATTTAGTCTCAATAAACAAAGAGTGAATTAGAGCCCGTCTGCTGTGACCTCGTCCTACTGATGGAAGTGCCAGATCAAATAAACACTCACACGTTGTTGTTTGGGAACGTACCGTCTATCTCAGTACGGGGACTCGTCGCTGTAGCCCACACACTATCCAGCACAATTACTCTGAGGATCTTCTGCTTTAATAGTTGAAGTCAGAGGTTTCTCACATCATAACTTTATGCATAAATAGTTTCACACTTCACTTGCTTGTCAAAGGCTGACGCATATAAACAGCAGGCTTCCACAACAACAACTCATCTAGCCATCTCGCCCTGTGAATCAACGCAACATGATGAACCTCATGGACTGAAATCTGATTTGGGTCTCGTGCTCGAGGTGGCAAATTGGATCGATAGCGCCCCCTAACAGTTAACAAAGTCCTCTCCTTTAAATTTCACGTAAATGTATGAAATTTAGTAAGCATATATATCATCTCCAGACTTTAAAAAAGAAGCCTCTTGAAGGTATACCCAAAACACAACAGGAAGTCAGTCATTTTTAATTAACTGTGCAATATTAATGCGATTTTTGCCATTTCCAGGCTCTGTACTTTAACGAACCCCTCCTACAGATTTAACTCGATCAACTTCAAATTTGGTCAGTGCAATCTAAAGACCTTTGTGATGAAAAGTTGTTAAAAGCTTGAGTTTTTATGGAAGGACGTTGCTGTGGCATGGCAACAAAAAAGCGTCTCTTGCCAAAAAACAGGAAGTTGTTGTAATTTTGGCGTATATTTTCTAATCTGCTCCAAATTTCTCGTGTGATAAGAGTCCCGGCCTGAGGACGAAATCCTTCTAGAGGTTTAACCCAATCCACTTGAAATTTGCTTATTATAATCTAAAGACCTTTGCGATGAAATGTTATTAAGAGTTTGAGCTTTCGTGAAACGGCGTTGACGTGGCGTTGCGGAGAATTTACATGATTCGCCATTAAACAACTTGTCTGTACTTGGTCAAATCTGTATAAGAGTTCAGGCCCGAGGACATCTACATGGCAATATTGACTCATAGTCATAGCACCACCTACTGGCAACAGGAAGTCAGCGTTATGTGTCATACATTGTGTGATATACACTTGATAATGAGCAACATAATGCATGTTTAGCGTGCGCCACACAGTGGACACAGGAAGTGGTGCAAAATTTGCACTACACCTTTCCAGCACCACGCAATCCACGCAGGAAATAACATCTAACTTGTGAATACAGTGTCCGATGGTCACAGAAGTGCACGGCTGTGTCAACCGGCGTCCCTCCAGTACCCCCGATGTGCATAAAGGTGCGAGGGCCCATTCAGCGCTGCTTGCAGCTTAAATTATTGTTTATCAACTCTATAATCATCCAATCAGTTGTGAATTTTCGATATCATTACGACACTAAAGGAAATTTTACTTTCTATTATTCTTTGCTCACAAGAAAAGACTTCCAGACAAAAAAGGCATTTAAGCATGTGAGAGGACACGCTGGCAAGATAATGGCAGCTTTCAAGGTCCATTTGGAGGACTAATCTTTGTTCCTCAAATCAAACATAAAAAGGCAATTCTCTGCGTTAATGAGCTCAAACACTCTTCCTAAGAGTTTCAATAATTCATGTGCTGCCAGATCGTCAGACATCCATAATGAATAACATCCACAGTGAATTATTTACACAGTCATCCTTCGTGGCATAACTTACTGACTGACACTGAGTCACTGTGTGTCTGATGGGCTTCTGGATCTCTGTGTGTAGATTTCAGACCGACATTTGGCTCCATAATGGGCTCGCAACTAAGAAGCAATAGTGAAGACAAACAGTACAAAGGCTTTCAGTCAGCGTGTACTACCAGCTCCCCCATCAGCACACGGCAGGGACATAACATAGTGGAAGAAATTATGTATTATTACAGGAAATCAGAACAACAACTTGTGGAAATATATTAATTTGTACATGAGTTGCAAAAACAAAAATGCACCTCTGCACAAAGTTCATGTTACATCACAGCAGTTTGTGAAATGTCGGGAATCCAGTGACTCAGATCTCACAATATTGGCCAATTCTGTAAACTTTGCTCCCACAATCAATAAATCCACCAGTCCCTGCGTTCTGCCTTCACTTCTGGGTCAGAAAAATACAAATTCAGAGGCCATGGCGTTACACATGGGAACACTGATATGGCTTTGCTCACTAGCAGGTAATCTCACAGTTTTATACGTTTGTCTGGAATGCGTAGGTCATTTTAGAGACACAGAGAACAAGTTGGATATTATATAATATAAAGTGTGTGTCTGTGTTTGCAGCCTTATCGTTGTCTGCAGCTCAGGATGAAACTATAGCTCAGAATTGTAGCTCTCAAGCTCAGATCTTGGAGCATCTCAAGGTAAAAATATGAATGTTTGTCCTGCCAGAGAAAGCTCTAACATGCACAGAGAAAATTATTACATTAATTTGATAACATTTATCAAAAGAAAATGAGTAACATTCACATAATTATAGTGAGTAAGTAATTGACAATGTCAAACAGAAAAAAATATAATATAATATGCTTATTTACTACATAACGATAAATATCGCAGATTTACTCAATATTTTGATGAGTGATTTTCCTATCTGAAAAAAATCTAAATAAACTTTACTTAATAAGTAGTGAAAACATAACTTAACTATGATTGAGTAAGATTGACTTCCTATATGAAAAAAAATAAAATAAAATAAATAAACTTTACTTAATAATTAGTTAAAATAAACTTATAACTTTATGTATACTTTATAACTTAACTATAATTAAGTAAAATGTACTTAATATCTTCACAAATGTTACATTTAGTGGTAACTTAGTTAGTTGTACTTGATATTACAGCAGTAAAATTTACTTAAAAAGTGCTAGTGCAAATTGTTACGAGGATTTTATCAAGTATATCTTACAAGTTCATTTTTTCAGCGTACATGTAGGTCACATTGTGTTTATCGAAGAAAAAAAAGAGTCTTTAACCCAGTGTGTAATATATTTTTAATTTACAATTTGCTTTCCACATCGTCAGAGGAAGAAAACAAGTGTTGTGTGTGATGTTAACCAACAGGAGGCGGTAGAGTGTGGTGACAAGCTGCCGTCTGCATGGAGCTCACAGGAAACAGCTACGCTACTGCTGACCATGAGGAACCTGACTGATACTCTGCACCGACAGCAGCTGAAGGGTAGGAGGACGGGACGGAGACATCTGGACGACCAGTTTCATAGAAGTTTAACATTAGTTTAATGTTATATTTAAGGGTTTGGGGGTGAGGAATAATACAATTAACACACTTTTCTTAATCTTAACAAACTATTTTTTCTCATTTTGTATTCTATCTTTGTGGTTTCAGTTAATTTCTCATTATTTCTAGGTTGAAAGGAGTAGCAAAGTTTGCCGTCCTGGTTTGGACTACGAAGCCTCCGTTTTGTTCTTTCAATAATATAGGCGCAACTCAGCTTGTTCTGCCCAACGTGATTGGTTGATGGCTTTATTGACGGTGCGAAAACAAAAGCTCAGAAAAATCAACTTTGTTCTGGAAAAAAAATACGTCACTTTCACCATTTCATATCGTGACAAAAACAACAGTTTGAAAGTGCATGAAAATAACACCCCCAGTGTGTAAAGGTACGGTCAAACATGCACAAATGCAGGCCAGTGACCATCGCCTGCTGATGCAATATTCACCTGAAAGTTCACCAAAGTTGAACTCATCAAAAATCCGAACACGTGAATTTTCTTCGCAACCGGAAGTGAATGTTTTTTTTGCCCTGTAGCTCACATAGAATGGAAGTGAACAAGAGGTGAATGTTTGCGCATGTGCGACCATAGCTTAGAGACTTTTAGGCCTGAAGGATGAATAAAGGGCTGTAGATGAGAACAGAAACAGTATTTACACTCGAAATGGAAATCTAACAGGTTCAGGTTTTATATTCCTCATTTATTGAATAATCATTGATTTACAGAATGCCAGCGTGTTAAGCCAAAGGCATGCCCCGAAGCTGAAGTTCCCAAAAACGGAGGGCTGGCATGTGTCACAGTTGGCAACCAGAGCTACTGCAAACCTCTGTGCAACGATGTAAGTGGCACATACTGTTTTACATATATTAATAAAAAACATGTTGTAATAAGTACGGGCACATTTTCTGGATAGTTCATCAGCCCGAAAATTAAAAAACGGACTAATTTGAGTCTTCTTTCACAGGGTTATGATTTTGCTTTCCTGAGGAGCAGTCGTTTGTATGATGAATGCAGCAGGCAGACCGGATACAGATGGCAGACCCAGTACATCGGAGGAAACAAGCTGGCTGTGTGCAACGGTGAGGCTGTGTTTTATTAAAGGGACAGCGTGTAGGATTTAGTGGCATCTAGTGGTGTGGTTGCAGATTGCAACCAACTGAGTAACCCTCCGCTCATTCCTCCCTTTACAAGACGGAGGTAACGTGAGGCGCTCAGTGTAAAACCAGGGTAAAGGTGTTCGGTAATGTAATGAAAGTCTCTCTAGAGCCAGAGTTTGGTTTGTCCATTCTGGGCTACTGTAGAAACATGGAGGAGCAACATGGCGGACTGCGTGAAGAGGGCCCGCTTCCTATGTAGATATAAAGGGCTCATTCTAAGCTAACGAAAACACAACCATTCTTATTTTCAGGTGATTATACACTAATGAAACGGGCTGTTCTCATAAACTGTTCGTAGCTATACCTACGAAAAGTAATGCACCGTAATTCATATATCTATATCTATATATATATATATATATATATATATATATATATAAATATAATAAATTAATAACGCCACTTCCATAAATATTCTTACCCAAACCGCCATCTTTTCCTGAACCTAACCAAGTACTTTCCTGTTAAGACGGAAGTTTATTTTGAAAAAACTGGAGCAGAAATCAACACGTGTTGATGGACATTCGTAGGAAAACACACACAAAATGAGGAATAAGTTTTCGTAAGGTATCATGTGAACCGTTGAATGAAAACACAGTTCTGAATATGCTACACACTGCTCCTTTAACTAACTTAAAGATGCATTTAACAACTTTTAAAGTTCAAAGCAGGAACACATTTAGAAAGATCCAAATGCACTTTTGATTCCTTCAGAGCAGTTATGTTTTATTACTTTTTTATGTTTTAAACTGTCTGTACAAGGAAACTCACATTATATATTTATACAGCGGCACTGAAGTTGACCTCAACGTTCCTCCTCTCTGTTTCCAGAAGCACCATTTCGTGTTGCAGGAGCAAATACGGCGTATTTTCCTAAAGACCAGGACTGCCTGACAACCAAGAGCAGCAGCCAGCTGCAGAGCAGCGTCATCAACGTTTTTATCGCTGAGCTGAAGAGTGACGGCATACAGGGAGACCCACAGTACGCCTGTCTCGTATGTGGATGACCGCAACGTAGATAAAATCTTCCACGTCATAAATGTTGTGGTGTGAAAGTTTCTCAAAGTTGCACTTTGAAATAAAGCTTTGCAAGAAGTAAAACATGTTATGAACTGACTTCCTTTGTTATAATTTGTGCACATTCAATTAAGTGTCGCTACATGCAGTTTGACATTTTTCAGGGAGGGAGCGGTGCATTGTTAGCAGTGTCTACCTCTGACTACCTGCTGATGCAGCCACTTTTTACTGCATGCTACAGCCGTGATTACAGCTCTGTGAGGTCCTCGCACACCAGAAAACAAAAACTATTGTTGGGTGGATGTTTGCTATTCCTTCACAACTAATGTGGAAAAAACTATAACGTTTGGTCTGAAGGTGGCGCCAGAGGAAAGGCCATGTTGTTATCTAAATCAATGGCATGCTAAAGTTATTAAATATTTTAGTGATAAATATGTTTTCTGCCTCGCAGTCCACCATCCAACAGTCTGAAGAGCCGCAGCAGTGCATTTTGAGGCGTTTTAGTCCAGTAAACTCATGTCTTATACTTAGAAATTCTTGCTAATCTCATAAACTTAATTTCTCACGTACACAAAATCCACAGACTGTTCAGTTGGATCGCACTACATCCTCAATTTTACGTCATACTTAGTATATTAGTATGGCATTTCACAGCCTCTGGCTGCGTTCCATTTGAAGTTGGGAAGTTGAAATTTCCAAGTTCTATCTGTGGGTGTGCAAAGTACCGGCATAATGTGTTGTAATCAACTGGTATTGCTAAATAAAAAGCTAACCTGGCTGGAGCTAACCCCATTAAGTTTTCCGACTTGTTGTACTGGAATGTGCTCAACTCGGGTGTGACGTCATTCCCAGCTCCGACTCCCGAGGTAAATGTAAAGCAGCCTCCGTCCCCTCCGGCTATTTTAGGACACTGACGACAGGAAGTGTTCAATTTAAAAAATGAGACCCAATATCCTGATCTCTCCTGTAATGATTGCACTGAAAATACATTTTAAAGTTAAAGGAACACAATTCTTAAGCAACATGAATGCACTTTAGCTGACAACAAGTAAATTATAGGCCTGTCTTTGGTGGGAAATGAGGTGAATCCAAACAAGACAAACACAGCTTTATCACCTCAGCAGCCACTGAAGTATAAACAGAAACACTCTGGGTTAAAGGTGATGCTTCTCTGCAGATAAATAGCTGCATTTACAATAACAAAAGGATGAATACACCTGCAGCTGTGTGTTTGCCGTCTTCCCAGCTTTCCGTCTGACTCGGTTTTAATAATAATAGTCACTCATCATTTACGTGCTTGATGGCGAGATCTGGAGGAGAGCAGCGGTTAAAAGGAGGTTAACCGCTTCGCCAAACGGTCTGCTGTTCTGTCTGCCATCAGTCTCTGCTAACACATCCAGACGGAGCTCACCGAGGTCAAGGTTAAGAGGTCGGAATGAGACTGCAGGATCTCATTAGGAAGCCGTTGACCTTCCACATCATCCTATTAAGAATCACTCTAATCAGAGAGAAAATGATCCTCCCAGAATGACCTCGACACACCGTCCAATCATCACATAACTGGCTGGATGAAGAGTGGTGAACTGTAGTGTCACACATCTCCCTCTAGGTGGCAACAGACAAAAACTAATGCTCTTTTCCTGTAATGGTTCTTACTGGTATCTGACTCACATTTCACCAGAATAAGAGTGAGTAGTGAAGCTTTCATTTCTCCATACTCTACATCTTTTAGCATCCTAACCGTCCCTATAACTCTGTCCACGAACCTTTGCTTCCTGCTGGTTTGGGGCAATGAAGGAACGTTTTAATGCTACAACATGCAATTATATTTTTGACAATAGTGTGCTTCTAAGTTTGAATGACATGTTCAAGAATCACAGCAGGTCCTGGGTGTCCTGTATGTTTTATTGTATTTATTGTGAACGCTTTGAGTGCTTTTATTCTCCTGCTTATTGGATTTGTGAATGCTTTTAGGACACATAAAGAAAAATACGAGGACAGGGTTTTGAAGTTCATTTCTGTTGTTTTCATTAGTAGGATGTCCTTGTTCTTTTTATTACTATTATTATTTTAGGGATTCTGTGCGCGTAATGTATGATTGTCTGTCTTGTTTTCTATGACATTAGGGACCTTGTTGGAAATAAGTGTTTATCCCGTGGATTCTTTTGTGTTTGTCCTCTATATATATATATAAACTAGGGCTGTCAGTTTTGAAGCTGGAGTGAAGATACTGGTATCATATGAAACTAGA
This sequence comes from Sebastiscus albofasciatus, assembly GCA_916701655.1. Lineage (NCBI taxonomy): Eukaryota > Metazoa > Chordata > Actinopteri > Perciformes > Sebastidae > Sebastiscus > Sebastiscus albofasciatus. Next base: position 36,032 of record CAKAOI010046881.1, read on the forward strand.
AAACCTAAAAAATCCATCGGTACCAACCATGTCATACTAGCTTGTCGTGAAGGAGGTTAAATAACGCTTCAAACTTACGCTAAGTTTTGGCAATGAAAAACTGGCATGGCCATGTGAAAAAGGGGTTCCTTGACCTCTGACCTCCAGATATGTGAATGTAAATGGGTTCTATGGGTACCCACGAGTCTCCCCTTTACAGACATGCCCACTTTATGATAATCACATGCAGTTTGGGGCAAGTCATAGTCAAGTCAGCACACTGACACACTGACAGCTGTTGTTGCCTGTTGGGCTGCAGTTTGCCATGTTATGATTATCGGAATATATTGTGTTATGCTAAATGCAGTACCTGTGAGGGTTTCTGGACAATATCTGTCATTGTTTTGTGTTGTTAATTGATTTACAATAATAAATATATACATACATTTGCATAAAGCAGCATATTTGCCCGCTCCCATGTTGATAAGAGTATTAAATACTTGACAAATCTCCCTTTAAGGTTAATTTTGAACAGATAAAAAATGTGTGATTAATCGCAATTAACTATTTTAATCGATTGACAGCCCTAATGTAAATCAAATAAATTCAAATCATACTTTTTTGGCCATCTATAGTGTTAATTACTCCAATCAGACGATTCACTTCAACAGTGAAATTTAGTGTTGGCTTTTATTTAATTTAATTTTTTTAAAGTTATTGTCCTAAATTCAAAATTTAAACTAACCATATATGAACATATTATTTGCCTTCAACTCTTATGCACTATTGAATTTATTTTACATCAATATTTACATATTCTAAATCAATATAAAGTATGAATCCCTATTAAAGCAATGTTACCCTTTGTACACTAGAGGGCAGCATATACTCACTGTTTTGAATGCCTTCTTTATTTGCCACCAATGAAACACACATTATCCCGTTCACTATGTACATGTTGGTGTTTAGTTATTAGTCTTGTGCAAACAAATCAAATGTAAAAAGCAGTATTTGTCATTAAAGGGCATCTAGTTGGGAGCAGAAACAGCCCTGCACGTTGTATTTTTTTGGCTTGAAAGAGGTAACAAGAAACAAAAATGTTTCATTATCTTTTTAATCAATTTTAATATTGTATCTGTGTATTTTATTTTCCAAAGGGTGCATAAATGTCAACAGTAAAGACAGTTTTTGTGCTGACGGAGGTGACTCACTGAGTGGAATTTGTTCTTTTCATGTAACTTTCAAAGTAAATATTAAATAACACACTGTTCAATTATCTCGCTCTGCTTGGTCCTTCTTTCTTTTCTTTCTCTCCCGTCTATTCATGTTGGTTTTATTAACAGAGAGACAATCAGTGAACCAATATAACCTGTGTTCCTGTATCATCATTGTGCCTGCTCACTGCCCTGGCTGCTGTCCAGCTTCTGCTAATAGAAAAGAAAAGACAAAATATAAATGAACGCCTACAAAGAACCCGCTGAAGAATGAGGATGAATGAATGACTTTTGAACTTCCTTTTTCATGGTAACATTTTAAAAAATTGAATCACGATGTGTCACTACACCAGAGCTGGATTTGAAAGATATTATTTCCCTGCCCTGGTCTGGTTTCTGGTAGGAGATGAACAACTATATAAAACAGTTTTTATGAGCCTGAATAAAAAGCCTCGTTCACAACACAGCGTTCAACGTACCGACTTCAGGAAGCGTATTTCTGAGCTGAGCGCCTCTCGCAGAAGCTCGAGCTCTCCTTCTTTGTGCATCTCCAGCTCCTTCCTCAGCCTGGTAAACAAATGAAACTCACATCAGTAGCTGAAGGAGCTGAGAAAGTAAAACTCATGAAAGGGGCAACTTGTAAAGAGATGCTTCAGCACTTTTTGGTTCTACGTATTGAGTTTAAAGCTATTGATGTTTTGTGTTTGCATCACTACACTGTTGCCTTGCTATTGTGTTTTATCACTAAGAAAATAAACAAAACCAAATGAAACTGAATCGCTATTCATGCTGATAGTGACATAGAAGGATGCATAACACAATATATCACGTCTTAGAAATAACCAGATTAGCCCTCTCTGGTCTACACCCTGACTATTAAACCTCCAGTAAGCAGAACGTTTTTGGCATCATTGGGCAAAAACTTAAGTGTCCCGAGAGAAAACTAGACTTCTTCCTTCAGACTTTAGAAAATCTAGCGAGAGAGAACGTTCCTGTTGAGCGTTCCTATTGGCTTGCTTTTTGTCATTTTGCCAGCCCAAATGTAAATGAACAGATGTCGTCCTATTTGTTAGCCTCTAAGAAAACACTACAAACATGGAGTAAATTGTTATTTCTGATCTCTACAGGTTACTTTTACATCTTTAAACATTTTAAATGACACGTTATTTTAAAATCAGCTGTCCAAACAAGTGACAAGTAGAGCTTTGAACCTGCCAGCGTCATGGAGCTCTGCTGCCACACGGTCAGTGAGTAGAACCAACACGTTCTCATCCCAACTCGTCATGTACTGACGCTTTGTAAGACACCGCTGTGTCACTTTTTCCATCGCACTAAACGCGTGCTTAAAGCTTCAGTAGGCAGTATATTTTGGGCATCATTGGGCCAAAGTTCCATAATAACCTTTCAGCATATTGTAATTCAAGTGTTCTGAGAGAAAACTAGACTTCTGCACCACCTCATGGCTCTGTTTTCAGGTTTTAGAACATCTAGCCCCGTGACGGAAGACTTTGGCCAATCACAGGTCATTTTAGAGAGAGAGCGTTCCTATTGGCTGTGCTCCAGCTGGTGGGCGGTGCTTGGTATTTCCTTAAATGACCTCAACATGGCTACCGGGTCACAAACTTTCTCATTTTACAGCTGAACAGTACACCACAAGATGTTTCTGACAACATTAGAGGAGAGAAATAGGCATTAACGTAACAGAATATTGATTCATATTTGATCAGCGCTGCCTAGTTTACTCTGGTTACAACTGAAACGATTGCAATGCGTCTATATTAACTGATGAGAAACCCAGGTCTGTTATAATGACTGTCCTTCGTCCATTTGAATATGACCACCTGGTTAACTCTAATGTTTACATGGCCGTTACTGGCTGTGACTTCTGTAACACCCTTTTTTGTTTCTAGGAACAGCTACTGCAGACAAAGCAAAAACAAATGTGCTTTAAAAGCATCATTATTATTATTATTATTATTAGGGATGCACCGAAACGATCAATGTTGTTGCTGTTATTTATTCCCCTTTTGTGCCGGGCAAACAAAGACCCTGTCCCGGCATTTCATTACACTGTCTTTGAATGAGCACAAATTCAATCATACAAATTAATTAAACAACCTTTAATATAACCTTCTTTCACATGAAAAATATTCTTTTTCCGTTTTTTCAGAGCCCAACAAAAATATTAGTTTTGTGAAACACAAATTAAATGTAAAAATGATTAGAAACATGAGCAGTGTTTCTCACATAAAGACTTTACTTGAGAGGGACGCCGATTTATTAACGAAGCCCGAGTATATTTGGTGACCCATTTTAGCATTTGTCTCTCTTTTTCATTAAAATCCCTCTAAGAAAAAGACGCCATCCGATCGATTAACTAGAGGACTAGTAGCAGCAGAACGCCCCCGAGGAGTCAACGATTACGGTCGATCCCTAATTATTATACTTTACTTTTTTAAGAAGAAGAAAAGTTATTATCTCTGTCCACAGTTTGAACACATTCAGTCAGTACTTCAGCAACAACCTCTC
>CAKAOI010046882.1:0-19112 GCA_916701655.1 Sebastiscus albofasciatus
GACTGAAATATTCACTTGACTGTTGGAATGTAATGAGAATTTCAACAAATATAACAAAAAATGTTATCAAACCTGCCTTTAAAGCTTCAGTAGGCAGTATATTTTTGAAAAATTCTATAATAACCTTTCAGCATATTGTAATTCAAGTGTTCTGAGAGAAAACTAGACTTCTGCTCCTCCTCATGGCTCTGTTTTCAGGCTTTAGAACATCTAGCCTGTGACAGGAGACTTTGACCAATCACAGGTCATTTCAGAGAGAGAGCGTTCCTATTGGCTGTGCTCCGGCTGGTGGGCGGTGCTTGGTATTTCCTCAACAGATCTCAACATGGCTGCCGGGTCATAAACTTTCTCATTCTACAGCTAAACAGTACACTACAAGATGATTCTGAGAACATCTGAGGAGAGAAATAGACATTACAGTAACAGAATATTGATTCATATTTGATCAGCGCTGCCTAGTTTGACTGTTTGGTCGGAGTTTGTGGGTGATTGACAGCTGGCTCTCAGAGACGGCAGCTGGACGGCAGACTCTAGATCAGCTCTGACTGCTAATTTTCCTCCGGTCTGTGAAATCTTTCAGATGCCATTAGGAGCACTGGAGGACACAGAGGGACATGATTTTTTTCAGATTACCTGTCTCATGCACTTTTATAAAAATATCTTCTTCTTTTTTTTTTTTATCATCCATCTCGCCTACTGCTGCTTTAAGTATATTTGCCTGTATTGAATTAAAATAATGCTATTATATAGTAAAACCTGCTCTGCATGTAAATTGATGTCAAAATATGTCTCCACGTTATTCGGTCGCTGGTTACGACAAACAATCTCAGTACAAAAGTTATTTGGGATAACATTAAAAATGCCAAAAAAGAATGCGGAGGCTGCACTGCTGAGAGTTAAACTGTGTGAACACGCCAAAGAAACAGCACTTTGTCACGGTAAGACATGGTTTTTGTTTGCGTTTGGTGTCGTGCACCTGGATCGCTCGGAGGTCAGAAAGTTGGAAATTTCAACTGGGAAAATTCTGACCTCTCATAAGAGTGCACTATTAATCAATAAAACTTTATCCAGGATGAACAAGTCAATCCTCAAGCTGTGTTCAGAGAACCAAATTAGCTGGATGAGAATGAACAAGATCCTTTTAGCCTAACAACAGACAGCATGCTGGGTAATATTTGAAGAACAGGACCCAAGCCTCTGCTGTGTGCCTGAGCAACTCTGCAGAATAAAGATTCTCTCTTAAACAGCTCTACACATCACCTAATCTCAATCTTCCTCTAACTCTCCTCCTCCCACACTATCATTCCTCCATCAGGAAGATCATCATTACCACTAATTAGTCTCCTCTCTATCCAAACAAACACACAGCAGAGTTTACAATGGGAATTTCCCCAGGTCAGTGCTCTTCTAAACTCACGGTTCAAGGGTACAAAATAGTCAAACTTTACTGATGTTGGCCGTACTACTACCGATACTGACCGACCTCTTTTTTTAAATCATATTTGCTCCATTTCTACTCACTGCAGCTTTAAATATCACTATTGGTATCAGCCTCAGACATCAGCAGTATTATTGTGAAATGTTGAAACATAAAGAAGCGTGAGTCACCTGAGGATTCCCTTGGGGATGTTCCCAGAGAAGGCCGGCAGCACAGGAATCATGCCAAAGGCTCTCATTCGCTCTAAGATTTTAAACTGCAAAAAAAGAGAGGAAAAGTCAAGAGAGAGGATTCATTGGTGGCAGCTGGTAAGATGAAACTCATCAGCAAAAATTGTTTTAATATACAGATGATTTCATCAACAACAGATTTAAAAGACCCATTTCAGATGTGTTCACTTTGAATGGTACCACCAAATTAAGTGGTTTAGATAATCTGGCCAACCAGAGGTCTGTACTACGAAGCCAGTTCAACATACCCAGGGTATCTTCTCCTTATCTGGCTTAACTAAACCCAACAAACGTGTTCCCGCTAAGCGGTCCTACAACGCTGGTTATCACCTCGGTAAATCGACCCAGGGTTCACATGAACGGGGCGGTGTTTGCAGCATGTGACCAATCACAGACATGGACAAGTCTACTGTCAGCAGAGCCAAGAGCAAACTATAATATTAGACGAATACCAAGAATTTAACACATAATCCAGACTAGAATGAACACAGTTCAAGCTGCCAAATGCAGGAAGGACAGCTGGTCAAAGAAAAAAATGCCGATGTGTGAATGCGTAAATTAACAGATTTATTAATCTAAACCAGGGATCTGCAACCTGCGGCTCCGGAGCCAGATGTGGCTCTTCAGCTCCTCTTCAGTGGCTCCCTGTGGATTTATAAAAATGGAAATGAATAACTGTTTTTTGATTAAACTTTCATTTTTATTTATCATTGTTGTAGGTATTGTTGTTCTAAGGTTCAACGGAACGACGGAGTATTAGGGCCACATTGAGAAAAAAAAAATATCTGAGATTTCAAGAATAAAGTCATAATATTATAAAGTAGTAATATTACGTGTTAATTTCTTTTTTTCTCGTCAACTTCTGACTTTTTTCTCGTAATATTACGACTTTTTTTTCTTGTCATAGTATGACTTTTTTCTCTTAATGTTATGCCTTTATCCTCGAAATCTCCGATTTTTTTCCCCTCAATGTGGCCCTAATACTCCGTAGTACATTTTCTCTTGGGCCCTCACTGCATTAGACTTATATACTATATACTTAGACTATAAACTGTGTTACCTTCATCACGATGCTCAAATGTTTTGTGGCTCCAGACAGATTATTATTTATTTTTTTTGCCTAGAATGTCTCTTTAGATTGTAAAGGTTGCTGACCCCTGGTCTAACGGAATACTCAAAAGTCAGATAGAGTCGTGTAGATGGGGCAGTGATATTATAAAAAGCTTTTAAAAGTGTAATGGATGAATACTTTATTCTTCCTTATGGCATTTAACAAAGTTGTGGCGTGTCTTCTTTCAGCTGCGTCCTCGTCTCCAGCGGTGTGAAACAGATTCAGAGAAAGTAAAAAAATAAATCTAAAAACATAATTCAAAGCGGTAAACACCCACAGCACACAGCCAGCTGTCCTTCCTGCATCTGTCAGTTTAAACTGTGTTGTTTTTAGTCTGGATTATGACTGTAACTTCTTCGTCTTTGTGTAATATTATCATACGATCAGCACACTGAGCTCTGATTGGTCAGTAGGAGGTGCTTTCATACGCTGCTCCGGAGCAGGTTATGTGTTCAGCATTAGTTACCATGGAGATCTACCCCGGCAAGAAGTGATCCACCGTCATATAGGACGGAAACCCTGAAGTTACCTCGCTAACCGTAAATCCTGCTGCGTAGTACAGTACAGGCCTCTGGGGGTTCGTTGTCACTGTATCACTGTGTTTTGAGATATCAGCTGTTACGTTACAATGTTTTCATAAACAATAGACCTTAAACTGTTCAAACTGAACTGAAGCCACTACGTGTAGAAGAGCGATGTGAATATAGTAGCTTTCATTGGTCAAAGTTTCTGTACGATCCAGGTGAGAACCGGTGCCGTCTACGTGCTGCTCTCAGCCCGTTCATTCTCAGTGTTTAATACTCGGTGGTGCCAAAGTCAGAAATGTCCTGAATTCTACACATAGTGGCTTCCAACAGTGTGGATAAGCATTGAGGTTTCAGTACTTGGAGGTAGAGCTGGTTCACGTGCCAGGACTGTGGCAGAGGACCACCGAACTTGAACAAGTTTCCCATACGGTTCCAGGCCAGAAACGCCGGGCCGGAGAAGAACTCCTCGATCTCTGACTGGTTTAACCCGAGAGCTCTGTAAACCTGTTGCAGGTGAAATTGAGGAAAGTTAGAAGCTAGAATGCTTAACATGAGCCAATATAGTAACACACAGGACATTGATACCAAGAGCTGTTTTTTAGCAGCATTCCTGTTTAATGTAGATTCTGCATTCAAAGGAACATCATGACTTCCAGCCTTTGCTCTTCTTACCTCTTGCCACAGGGCTTCTTGGCCAGTGAAAGCCAGCGGCAGGTTGATCCCATTGAGTGCCATCCAGTCGATCTCTCTCTCCCACCTCGGCCAGTCCCACCACACAGAGGAATAGCTTAAAGTGCAGACGTTCTGGTAATACCGGAATCTGGATACAAACGCACAAATATATAGTATATTATAACAGTGATGAGTCTTAAAAATGATAATGTTCAAATTACATAAAATACTAAACAAGTGTGCGAAAAAAAGAAATGACAATAATCCTTAGTAAGTAAGAAAAATCAGTAAGTCAAAAAAAAATGCTTTGATTGTACTAGGCAAAATAATGTGCTCTCAAATACATCACTTAAAGCAGCAGTAGGTCGAAGACTTTGACCAATTACAGGTTGTTTCAGAGAGAGAGCGTGTTCCTATTGGCTGTGCTACAGCTGGTGGGCGGTGCTTGGTATTTTCTCAATTTGATCTCAACATGGCTGCCGGGTCACAAACTTTCAAATAAATAAACAAATTTTACAGCTAAACAGTACACTACAAGATGTTTCTGAGAACATCTGAGCATTTTTACATTTAGCCAGTGACGGGAGACTTTGACCAATCACAGGGCATTTCAGAGAGAGAGCATTCCTCACAAGTCCTCCAACTTTATGGAACAATTCTGAATCGCAGTAGGGTTAGGGTGGACAGTGAAATGCTCCACATTGGACTTTGAATGAAACGATAACTACGAGGAAGTGAGTGCTGCTGACTTCAAACAGACACAAACATGTTTCAGGCTGAAAGCTCCTCCACCCGACAGCCACTGTTTCATTTAAAATCCAACGTACTGAGAACAGAGACGATAAAAAGACAAAACAAACGAGACAAATCAATAGAAAATGCACTGTACTTTAAAGGTACCATATTGTAAAAAGTGAGATTTTCTTTTATATTATAAAGCAGGTTAAAGTGATATATAAATACTGTGAGAGTATCAAAACACTCAATCCATGGAGAAATACACACAGCCCGTATTCAGAAACTGTGTGTTTGAAACAAGCCGATTTCTATCTATTTGTGATGTCACAAATCTACAATATTTAGACCATTTCACAGTTTTTAACGTAAACATTCTAAATGTGTCCCAGTTTATTTCCTGGTTGCAGTGTATGTGAATGACATCAGCTGACAGGATGTAAACATGGACCAAAGCTGTTGCCTAGCAACATAATTCCGTTGCCACTCCGTTGAAATGCGCTAAAACGGAGCGTTTCAGACAGAGCATGAATACAGGTATATTCAGGCAGACAGCATGACAAAAATAATGTGTTTTTTAACATTACAGCATGTAAACACGTTCTAGTAGAAACCTGAAATACAAACATGAACCTGAAAATGAGCACGATATGGGACCTTTAAAACCAGGCAGACGGATCCAGTTTGGTCATTTCCCATACGATAAAAGTCACCAACACTGCTAAGTTTACTCACTACAACTATTCCTTACATACATTTTAGTGTGTTTACAATGTGCATATTACTACCGGAATACCAACGATCAATTTCTATTGAAGCTGTCATAATCACTGATATTTTTAAAAGCAGTGTAACCTAAGCCCTAGTTCCTGCAGCTGGTGAATGATTGAAGCTTCCAACCGGTTCAGAGTTGCTCTTTGCCACCACGTTACAGTCATGGGAAAACTAAAGTGTGCCATGCTTGCCATGGGTTTTTTTTTTTTCAATTTAACTACTGTGCACATGACATAACTGCAGTGAGCTGATGCGGGTCTAATGCACAACAGATAATTGAGAGGAAGGGTCCTTTAAAGAGCCCGGACGCGGCACAAGTATCCATAGTGCTCACAGTAAACAATGAAAAAAAATGTGTGACCAGTGACCACGCTCCATTTGTCATGCATCCGTGGGTTTGGATGTGCTGTTTTGCAGTGGAGGGATTACATCGCACACAAATACCTCCATCATAGAATTCAGACGCATACATAGATCACGGCATCCTCTTTGATACCAGAAGTTGAATATAATTAGTGCCTTATTTGCTGGGAAGCATGGGAAATCGGATTTTTAGATATTTTCAGCTGTTGATAATAATACTAAAAAATGAACTATCACAGCACCTCTAAGGCTCTCATGGTCCTTCAGTAACTGGGATTTAAACAGGAAGGGCTCCTCTATCTGGTGAAGAGGCTGCCACTGAGAGGAGGTGGTGTACGGCACTGTGGAGTGGATTTGGTCAGAAAAGAAGATTTCAAAGGTGTTTTGGTGATGTCAATAAATTTGCAATCAGAGCATCCATAGAGGCCATTAGATATATATATATATATATTACATATATATATATTATATATTATATATATATATATATATATATATATATATACAATCCACTTGGAAAAAACATTATCAACAACAACAAAAAAAACACACTTTGTACAAAATATCAAAATAACATTCATATAAATAATTTAAATAGCTATACTAAAGCTAAAGTCTTGGTCTAAAATTTAAATGGCCAAAGAAGTGCTAATAATGTGCTGTACAATTTTGGGGACTGAGATTTTGGAGTTAGGATGGTATAGATAGATAGATAGATAGATAGATAGATAGATAGATAGATAGATGCTTTGTGAACGGAGTTCCTCACATACTTGCCTGTGTACTACGAATGTTACTGGAGGGTAGACCAGACAACTCAGACATATAGAACTTCTGGATTTGCATAATGAAACAATAAACATGGCGACACTCGAGGAGGTTACTGTTGTTATTCTGGGATCTAAAATGGTACAGATCGGTCGCAAGCTAGTTTGACAAGCATAATTGCTACTGTGCAGCAGCAATGACACTTTGAACAGATGTGGGTAATGGCAGACTCGGTCTGTTAGCTTGTCTTCAAAACTTTCTGCCATTGTTGTCACTGCTGATGTGCCTACTGACCCCTGACCCCGTCACAGACATCACCATACTGCCCCTACCGTTCATGTGCATATTGCATCTTGCGGAAGCGTAGCGTTGATTTCTGAGTTTATGCACAATCAACAATCCATACGGATACCAGTCAGTGATAATCCAAAATAACTACATTTCTGCTTAATTTAATCAAAAACAAGTATTGGTAAGTAAAGTACTTTTTTTCGGATATTTTTCAGACTCTCTTCAGACTTTTTATTTTTTTCGGACATTTTGCAGATATTTTTTTAGAATTTTCTTTTTTTTCTAAAATATTTTTTTATTCAAGTTTTCAATTTCACATAAATGATGATTATTGAACATAAATTAAAAAAAAATGTAAAAGTTGTGGTAATGAGTTGGAATGAAGTTGGCTAAAAAGGTGAGAATTGGGTGATCATTTATACTGCAAGCCTTACAGTATATTAACAGGACACAGGTGTCAGTATTTGCTGCTATTAAAAAAACTGAAATGGTTTCAAAAAACATTTCTGACTAAACTTTGACATATATCAGCCTGTGATAATCCATAAACATTATGTTCCTCTGATAATAACTATAGTCAAAATAATTCATAATTTCTGGGGTTTATTTTAAAAATTAGGTTGAATTACACGGAAATGAAGTTTATTCACCTTAATTTTTTTTGTTTTTTAATAGTGTAAACGTTGTGGTAATTAGTTGGAATGAAGTTGGCCAAAAAGGTGTAACACAGAATTGGGTGATCATTGATACTGTATGCTTTATAAACAGTGAAACGCTTGATGAACCCCCCCACATCCTGATCCTTGTGGAAACAAACTGGAGTTGCAGAGTGAAGAGTTGGACATTTCCACAGAGTTTCACAGAAATAAGCTGCGCTGCTGCTCGGTATAAGTTTACTGGATGTTTTCCCAATTAATGAGCCGAGGATGCTGCTTCTATAAACCGTGCATTACTTCACCATATACAACCATAGTGTCTCACTGACCTGTGCTGGGTGCAGATCACTGACCTGTGCTGGGTGCAGATCACTGACCTGTGCTGGGTGCTGATCACTGACCTGTGCTGGGTGCTGATCACTGACCTGTGCTGGGTGCTGGGTGCTGATCTCTGACCTGTGCTGGGTGCTGGGTGCTGATCTCTGACCTGTGCTGGGTGCTGGGTGCTGATCACTGACCTGTGCTGGGTACTGGGTGCTGATCACTGACCTGTGCTGGGTGCTGGGTACTGATCACTGACCTATGCTGGGTGCTGATCACTGACCTGTGCTGGGTGCTGATCTCTGACCTGTGCTGGGTGCTAGGTGCTGATCACTGACCTATGCTGGGTGCTGATCACATACCTGTGCTGGGTGCTTATCCGCAGGACTCCGGTGAGCTTCGGTAGAGGACGAGGCAGCTCCAGCTGGTCACCTGACCAGGAAATGTGGCAGTTACAGAAATACTTGAGATAGTTGTAAATGCCAGAAGCCAGAGCCACCCCGCTGCTGCCGGTAGCCACCACCTTATTGTTCCTGGTGGACCGGAGCTCACACACATCCAGGCTGTCGTTAGAGAGGCTCCGGTTCACCGACACCATGAACTCCGTAGACCTGGTCCCGATCAGCCGCTTCAGCAGCTCCACCACCGCTCTGCTCTGAACCTGGTCGCTGGCTGCCGGTCTGATGTGGTCCAGAGTAGGAAACCTACACCGGGCAGTCACAAAGAGACAGAACACGACGACCAGGACCAGACTACAGCCGCTCCTCACGGACATCTTGATCCTAGACAGTCAGTCAGTTAGATGAAGAAGCCAGCTAGTTTCCTTCTCCAGGTTTAAAAACAACTGTGTTCCTCCATCAGCAGATAACCAGGAAGCATTGGTTTACTGAGGAGCTGCTGGCCAATCAGAGAGAGAGCTGCTGCATCGTATTATAACCAACAGCCAATCAGAGCACGTGGTTCCCATAAAACCAATTCCTATGAGAAGAAGCCACTGTTTGTCATGCGATCAATCTGTCATGTGATCAATCTGTCACATGATTATGGTGAATTTTACAGAAGTGGCCTGATTTCAGGTACAAGCCAAATGTCATATGATCATGTCATAAAAAGCACAAACCTTTTAACTTTAGTGGAACATTAATGTTGACAGCTGATACAAAGTTCAAAACACAGACAGGACAAATGCTTCTAGAAGGTTTATAGAGGCAACTGTTTACAGAGTAAATATTAGAAACAAGCTCTTCTGTTGTTAGGCAGGCTCACATCCACTTATTACTCAGAGTCCCCCACTTCAATGTGGTCATAAATCCCATATTCAATAGCTCAATAGTGCACTGTATGCATAAACTTTTTGCTCAATAAGCACAAAACATTTGCATTCAGTGACACCTCCTATATATCAGGGGTCTGCAACCTGCGGCTCCGGTGCCACATGCGGCTCTTCAGCCCCTCTCCAGTGGTGCCCTGAGGACTTTTAAAAATGGAAATGAATAACTGTTTATTGTTTACATTTTCATTTTTATTTATCATTGTTGTAGGTCTATGGTACGACGGTACAACAGTACGACGGTACGACGGTACGACGGAGTATTAGGGCCACATTGAGGAAATAAAATAAATCTGAGGTTTTGCGAATAAAGTCATAATATTACGAGAATAAAGTCATAGGTTTTTTTTTGTTGTTTTTGCCTAAAATGGCTCTTTTGATAGTAAAGGTTGCTGACCCCTGGCCTATATATATCAGCTGATAACACAAAATGAAAACAGCACACAGTGTTGGCAGCTAACCAACCAACCAACCAAATTAAAGATCATCACTGAGGTCGTTGACTGTAATATTGTATCTACAGAGCCAAAGTTAATGGTTACCCTTACCATAAAGACATTTATTCAAGTGTGATAATAGTATACTTCTTCATAAACTTAAAATAAGAGAGTATGCTTTCAGTTGACCTTTTATACTTGTTTATACTTATCAGAGATATACTTAAAAGTATACTTGGCTTATACTGACAAGTATACAGAAAAGTCCAAGTGTACTTGGGTTATACTTGTACTTAATCTTTTGATAGAGGTATACTTAAGAAAAGTATAATGAAGTATTCTTGCCTTATAGGCCTACAGAAAGGTCAGCTTGGCTTGTAGTCGTGCTTACTTTTTGATGTTTCTTGCAGTATAAAAACTACAAAAATAGTAGTTTACTGAGAGTACTTTAAAGTGTACTTTCGTAAACTAAAAAGTGGGTACCGCTGCGCTGTATGGATATGACCTGCACCCTCCTATGTTAAATCCAGCATGGTAAACACTATTCTTGCAGTATAAAAACTACAAAAATAGTAGTTTACTGAGAGTACTTTAAAGTGTACTTTCGTAAACTAAAAAGTGGGTACCGCTGCGCTGTATGGATACGACCTGCACCCTCCTATGTTAAATCCAGCGTGGTAAACACTACACATCCAGTAAAGGATGGAAACACTTTGGGTTTCACACATTGACAGGAAAAGCAGAGCTAGACAGAGCAGAGCTAAAGCTGCATGTTAACTCTGTCACGGACAGGAAACGTTATCGTATCGCGGTAACGTGCGGTGGAGCCGGCCGTCGCTCTCGTCTCCGTGGACAAATGGGCCAACGCTACGACTGTAGAGCACCCAGATACTGACGTTTATGTTCTCTGCATTCAAACGGCCCCGATGGAGCTGACCATGGATGGATAAAGAGAACGGAGCTGACGGGAGAGCTAGAGACCACCTTGGAGAAGTTAGAGGAAGTAGACACGTGGGACTACGTCCGCTTTTCAAAATAAGGTGTTAACAAAGGGAACTGTATCTACAAAATACATCTATGGAAATAAGATTGATTGGATTATATTCAGCAGAAGTATAAAATGTTACATGTACCTTATGAATTAAAAAGAAAATACCACTAATCTGTGAGGAAATGTCTTTATTCTTTGATTTTTGGGTTGCTGGAAAAAAAATTATAAATAATGTCTGACAATGACTGATATATTTGACTTCAGGACATCTCTGACTACATACATGCTGAAAATCAAACATTTTTACTAGATTAATGTAAGAATTTTTCAAATGAAAAGTCCCCTCGAAGTGTATGATTCAACTATTTCCCATGGTCTAGTGTTAAAAAAGTTATTAAACAAATTATTAAAAAGTCGTGACATCGCATCGCAATACTTAAAAATCTCAATATATATCAAATCGGCGCCCAAGTGTCCTGATAGTATCGAATTAGGACATACAGTAGGTGTATCGTCCCAGCCTTAGTATACACATACTGTACATTTAGCAGCCTCGTCATGCAGAAACCTATGTCAGGTCACGATGTGGGAAAAAGGTTTTAGGAGGATTTGAAGGGAAAATAGCATTTTGATGCTACTTTGACCAAAATGTGAATGTTGGGATTTGAATCCATGAAGAACACCACTGGGAAGATACAGGATGATACAGAGCAAAATCTAAAGAAGCTGAGAGGGATGTTGACTCACTCCTCTTCGGTAAAACAGCACAAGAGTGATTGTTGAGCTGGTTTATCAGGTCTGAAGGGAATGCTGTTCTGGGAAATCGTATTAGTTTTGGCAGAGTTCACCTTCACATTCTGAGGACAGGCATGTCAAAGAAATCTATTTTAAGGATCTTATCAGTATTGTGTGTTAATGAAAACACCTGCATACTTACAGCATCTGCACCCAATCACAGCCAGTGTATGGTCTGAGCCTGTTCCAGGGCTTCTCCTAACATGTGATGACTGAGCAGTTGTTTCCTGGTCTGCTGATGTTGGTGGAGATCAGGTGGTAAAGAGCAGTTTCGGTGTTTAGTGTGGCAGGAAACTGTGCTTCTGTTTCTGCAGCTCACACCTCTTGTGTGTCAATCAAGGTACGATGTGAAGCACAATGAAGGGCAGCATGCCAGTAAACACTTATTATATGAAGACATATGAGAAAAATATCAGTATACATATTTACTAGGGTTGGGGTAAAAAAAATCAATTGTATTGCGATTTAGTTTTTTGTAAAATTTTGAAATATATATTTTTTCAATGCCAGAATCGATATATTTGCTTCATTTGAGTCTATGTGGAGGTAGAAGGAAGTTAACGCTTTTATTGTTGTAGTCTGAGTAATGTGACGTCAGTGCTTGAAGTGGAAAACAAACAAGTGCCGGTACTCCCCTCATTCACATGTTGGTGTGTGTGTATCGACCGGTGTCAGCAATCTCTCTTGCAACTTATTCCTATTTATTCATCATTTCTTTCAGCATGTTAAACTGTGTCAGTCATAATCAGCTGTGATTTTATTGCTATATTATTATACTTGGGCTATGCATCTCCTATAATAGGCCTATAATACTCTAATAATATTCACACTGGAACATTATCGGGTTAAGGTGGTGTGTTTGTATATAGTGTTAATACTTAAAAGTGCTTTCTGTGTTATTTGTGGCCTACAGCATCACTCTATAATATATAATATTATAATATAATATTATATATTATTATATCATCCCAATCAGGATACTCCTATATATTATACAGAGACACATTCTGAATTTATACACTAAATAAAAGGTACTGGGAGGTCCTCCCCTAAGAAAATTTGAAGGTTTTTGACATAAAACTATGCAATTTAACATAATTTTGGACCATTATTATTACTAGTTAAATGATTATTTTTTAGTATTTATCACAGGTTACAAAAAAAATGCTGTGCAGGTACATGGGAACTTAACCTAACCTTAGTCCTAGACTAAGATGTTTCACGAAGAAGATATGATCATCTTATATAAAATGGTATTAAATCTACTGCATTGTTATAACTAAGAATAAAAATATACAGTACATTAGATAAATTATTATATAATACACTGACACTTTGAAGGGGTACTTTATATTTGGCGATAATACTTACACTTACGTGTAATGGAGTAGATTTACATTGTGCCAATTCTACTTTATTTAAGAAAAGGATCTCTCATTACTACTCGTCAACATCAATGATCTGTGCTAGGGACTGAATTCAATACCAACCTTCATCATGTTTCACACAGTTTTCATTATTATGAAAACCCATGACGTAGCTTAACATGTTAAGACACACACACAACAAGTTTCCATCATACATGTACTGTATACGTATGTTCCAGAGTACCTCTACTACTAACAAGTATAGTGTTGTTTCGCAGCCTGATATATGTTCTTCCATGACGACATCACTCCTCTATAGCTCTATATAAATTTATATGCAAATAGTTGTTTGCTGCTATATTAAGGTGGCAGTAGGCAGTATAGTTTTGGCATCATTGGGCAAAAATTCCATAATAACCTTTCAGCATATTGTAATTCAAGTGTTCTGAGAGAAAACTAGACTTCTGCTCCTCCTCATGGCTCTGTTTTCAGGCTTTAAGAAATCTATAGCCCGTGACGGGAGACTTTGACCAATCACAGGTCATTTCATTGAGAGAGAGCGTTCCTATTGGCTGTGCTCCGGTACTTGCCATTCCTTCACCAGGTTTCACAATGGCGGCGTCACAAACTTTCTCATTTTACAGCTAAACAGTACACTACAAGATGATTCTGAGAACATCTGAGGAGAGAAATAGTCATTACAGTAACAGAATATTGATTCCTATTTGATCAGCGCTGCCTAGTTTGACCATTTGATCAGAGTTCACGAGTGACTGACAGCCGAGACCGCAGATCAGCTCTTACAGCTCTTATCTTGCAGATCTTCAGATCATCTTGCAGATGCCGTTAGGAGCACCGGAGGACCCAGATGAACATGATTTACCTTTTTCATTTACTACTGTCACGATATAGATACTATTTGTATAGTATCTATAGGGACTGTTTTATAAATATAACTTTTTTTAATCATATTTGCTCCAATCTCACCTACTTCAGCTTTAATGCTCTCGATATCGATATAGAGAACCTTTAAATTTACTTACAATGTTAAAATGAAAGAACTGAATTAATATAAACCTGGGGAAAAAACATGTTTTTTGCAGTTCTGGGGTTATTGACCTCCCAGTGTTTCTAAAATTCTGCATATTACCCAACACTTTTATAATGAACCAGTTTAATACAAACTATATGCCACACAGTGATTTACCTGCTTTACCCAGAGAGAGAGAGAGAAAGAGAGAACAGGACACAAGATGAATCCTCTGGTCTCTGTTTATTATTGATCACAAACACATTACCTTCCACATCATCAGTCACTGAACCAACAACAGTTGCATGTGTAACAGTTTCTTCTGCAGCCTTTTTGGCATCAGAATGCAAATGAACTGAAACAGTTCATGTAAATCATAAAAACAATGAAAATCGAATATCAATAACTTTGATTATCAGACTAACATGATTGCTGTAGTGAATCTAAACGGTGCCTCAGTTTGAACAGAAGAGAGATGTTTCTAGTGCGTCGCAGCACTTTAAAATCTCAAAAAACAGTAATTTTTGAGTAATTTGCACACTGCGATGTCAAAATTCAAGCTAAGATATGTTGGAAAAGTAGTGCACATGAAAAAGGGATGTTGCGTCACACTGCTTTCATGAGTGATATTATTCTCCACATTTCTGAAGCAACTGGAAGTTTTTTCAAAACAATTCACTTTAGGATATTTTAGGCTAAACGCATCGTTAAAGTTCTTCAACTGGTTTACAACAACACCGATTCACACAGAATGAGCACTGGGAAGTTACAGATTAACAACTCCTTGATGTTCTCATGATAACAAATCAATACATCCATTTCATCTAGTTACCGTGATTCTATAAATGAGTTTATAGTGAAATTAAAATGAAAATGAAAAATGTGAATTCAGGATATACTGATCAAATACTGGGAGGAATCATATTGCTTAAAGGTCCCATATCGTGCTCATTTTCAGGTTAATACTTGTATTTTGTGTTTCTACTAGAACATGTTTACATGCTGTAATGTTCAAAAAACACATTATTTTCCTCATACTGTCTGCTTGAATATACCTGTATTTACCCTCTGTCTGAAACGCTGCGTTTTAGTGCATTTCAATGGAATTGCAACGGAATTGCGGCAACAGTTTGGGTCCATGTTTACTTCCTGTCAGCTGATGTTATTCACATACACTGCAACAGGAAATAAACTAGGACACATTTAGAATGTTTACGTTTAAATCTGTGTAAAGGGTCTAAATATTGTATATTTGTGACATCACAAATGGACAGAAATCCTAACGGCTTGTTTCAAACGCACAATTTCTGAATACGGGCTGTGTGTGTTTCTCCGTATATTGAGCATTTTGATAGTTTAACAGTATTTATATAGCACTTAAACCTGCTTTATAATATAAAAGACATGAAAATCTCACTTTTTACAATATGGGACCTTTAAGTCATATTACAAATATAGCCAAATGTTGAGTCATTACAACTCCACATTATATCATTTCATGGCAAAAACTACTTTTAACAACCAACAGTTAAAGGATGATTCCAGTTTGTTACTAATTAATTTTAGTCGCTGAGGTCTGACTGGGACACTGTATGAGAAGTCAAAGCAGAAGCAGGAAGTTGGTGTGTAAACGTGTCTTCTAAATACATTCCATCTGACCGCTTGTGTTTCAGGCCCCTTTTTTTAGGGATGGCACCACAATCAGAGATTTCACCGATGAACATGACTTGGCCTTTAATACTGTGTTTACCTATGAAATGTATTATAGAACAGTTCTTTTCTGTCTCAGTATTGTTATTATCTTGATGATTTTCTTGATTCTTTTGGGATGGAGCGACAGAGGTGCAGTAAAACGTCAAGTACTAAACACTGGGGATTTCTACAACGGTTGTGTGTAGATGCTCTGATTACACGTGAGGAAGACGACAGCTGGTCTTACCCTCCGTTTCATGACTCTTTGAAGGTTTTTCCACTGCCTAACTATTCCAAGCTGTACATTAATGTAAGGTACCTTCACAGAACACAGGTTTGAAGTAGTTCATCTCAACTCTGGTTCAGTTTGTCTGGCCAGACGCCACCAAACCACACTGAGAAAAACTGCTTCTCAGCCTTCCTCCAACAAAACTGTCTGTTAGGAGACGACATGACACCAAAATGCAAAGGTTTAGGGGTGTAGACAAATCCGGCAGATGATTTATGTTTTGCATTCTCTTCAACGCAGTAACGGTGACTTGTTCTCCAGATTTGTCTACAAGAACACATCAGACCTGGCCAAATGTGTTCGGTAATGGATACCTTTGAAGGAAAGCTGGCAGAGGAGATGTTGTTACAGCAGAGGTGAACATGCTGAGTGCTGAGTACAGTGATGGTACTGTGCCACAGCAATAGAAGCTCCAGTATGGGTACAGCTTGGCACGCGTGCACTGGAAAAACCCTTTACAATGACCACATTATAGCTCATACACAATAAAAGTTCCACAAATGACCACTAGAGGGTGACAGAAGGCTGCACTTGGGCTCATGCACACACACATACACAGAGAGAGGAGGGAGGGCTCAGGACTCGGAGGCCTGATCACTCGTCAAATCGTCCCTCCAGGATGCTCTCGAATGAGAAGGGGAAAAACTTGAAGCCCTGGCCGCAGTAGAACTTGTTCTGGAACTCCACCCTGAGAAGAGAACAAAGTACGGATGAGAACAGGGGTTATATAACTATGGTTAAATACATCAACACAATGAAAATGCCAAAGTATTTCCTGTTGAATGTTATCAGAGTGAGTTAAGGAAGATCAGCTTCCTGTATTTATCGGATATTATTCATGCATTGGCCAACACGTTTGACACTTATTCCCCCACCAGGTAAATATATAACAAACAAGGATGACTACAGGTGTCAGGATGTTGAACAGCATCTGAAACCCTCTTCCCTTACAGTGCCAATGTTGAGTTTGGAGGCTGCTACTGACAATTTTGGTAACTTTCCGAGGGACAAACACTGGTTCATGGTCAGGAAGTAACAAATCAATACATCCGTTTGACCCATACGCTGATTCTACAAACTACTACAACTACTACTGGGAGGAATCATATTGCTTTGTAGTCGTATTACACATTCTACTAGAACATGTTTACATGCTTCAAACATATTTAAACTAGAAAACATAATGCCTCTGGCCAGCGCAGAGGCATAAACACCTGTTTTGTGAGGTCACAATGACCTTGACCTTTGACCACCAGCACCAATTTCAGAAAGACGACAACAAAACGAAGCATGTGCTGATGGCGAAGGTAGAGCCAGACGATATTTTCCAGCCATGGTTGATGTCTAGTGTGTGGAAACATTTTGGCTTTTGCGAAGAGGGGAGATTTTCTGGATAAATCGCTTGCTGTTTTCAGAAAATATGAGAAGGCCAGATAAAATACGACGGCAACACAGCCAATCTCTCCACGCACCTACTGAGACGCCATGTGATTGCTAAAACCGAATGCCAAGCTAACTCTAGCGCTATTTGCCATTAATCGTTGTGTTTACTTGTTTATACCCATAATTCATGTATCCCTGACTCCATTACAAGAAAAACTTTGATGAATCCAGCACTGTCCAGTATCCAGCTATTTATTTAACAGTCACACTGATTGAATTAAGGGCAAAAAAAAGTTACTGTATCGATTTCAAGTCATTGAATCGTATCGTGTCGTATCATATCGTATGGTGTAGTATGGTATGGTATGGTATGGTATGGTATGGTATTGTATGGTATGGTATGGTATTGTATGGTATGGTATGGTATCACTCTAGATGAGCCAAATATCATCCTTGAATCGTATCGGAACCAGGGAAAGTGATACGTATCGTATCGTATCGTATTGCATCGCATTGTATCGTATTGCTCTAGATGAGCCAAATATCGTTCTTGAATCATATTGTATCGTATCATATTGTATCGTATCGTATCGTATCATATCACTCTAGATGAGCCAAATATCGTCCTTGAATTGTATCGTATCGTATCGTACCGTATCGTATCGCTCTAGATGAGCCAAATATCGTCCTTGAATCGTATCGTATTGAATCGTATCATATCGTGTCGTATCGTATTGCTCTAGATGAGCCAATATCGTCCTTGAATCGTATCGTATCGTATCGTATCGTATCGTATCGTATCGTATCGTATCGTATCGTATCGCTCTAGATGAGCCAAATATTGTCCGTTGAATCGTATCGGAACCAGGGAAAGTGATAAGTATCGTATCGTTGTAAAAACATATTGTTACACCCCTAGTAGACGCAGGTTGAGGGCACAATGTCAGATATACAGTGGAGTGAAACTGCTAGTGAAAGCTACTAAAAGACTAAACCTCTGTGTGACATTTGATTATTCCACAGTTTATCAAAGTATATTAAAGACCTCATTTTTTTCTACTGCACCAACAATGACACCTACAGTATTTGATGCAGTAACTGGTCCGGTGTGTGTAGGTGAGAAAGTGAGCAGGGTTTGAACACAACTATTCCTGACAGTTTTGTGCAACCAAGTTTCAAAACCTTATTCTTCTTATCAGGGTGAGAACAACCAAGAGATGATAAGAGATCATCGGGCTGTTACAGTATGTCTCTAAGGCAGGGCAACATTCCATTAAAGTAAGTCAAAGTAAAATCCTCCCACACAACATGTGGAATTATTCTCTACTCATCCCTCTGAAATGGCTCATAGAGTTTAAACTAAATAAAGATGGTAATAATAACAATAGTCTCTGTTTTATCAGCAGTACATGACAGTGACTGGCTGATATATGATATGAATAAAAGACCATTATCAGCCTTGTTTGTCAGTGAACTCGCACACTGTAATTCTACCTGAAGCTGTGTCGACATAAAAAGCTCTCACTAGTACAGGATGTACCACAGAGTACTGGTTCACTCCAGCAGACACAGGAGGATTGTTTCCATGTGTTGTCTGGGGGTCTGAGGCTCTGAGCTTGCTTGTTGTGCTGCGCTGACGTAAGATTTTGAACATATTTTGTCAGGGCCAGCTTTGTAGCGTTTTTGGTGCCCTAGGCAAAATTTGGATTTGGAGCCCACACAGTTGCACAAACACAGGAGAAATCTCCCTGCAACACCAGTGAAACCAGCAAAGAAAGCTGACTGGCCTGGTCTTTCCTGTTACTCTTTCTTGTTGTCACTAATTCCATACTGTAATTTTCATTAAGGGGAGAAACTACAAGGGAACAGGGTAAAAAATAAAGGATTTCTAGATAAATGTAGGGCAAGTGTA